>VTPC01001930.1:0-15208 GCA_011009095.1 Ignelater luminosus
AAGATTGATTCAACACAAGAATCTTGTCTAAACTAAAGTGTTTAGATCCACATGTATTTGGAGACTATGACAGTGCTCATTAGTTGGAGATGGTTCGTAATCCACTTAAGATTGAGAAACACTACCCTAGACATTAGAGAACTTACCGTCTTCAAATACAACAATACAACCATTCTACTCACTAAACCAGCACTATGGATTGACCAGTTATGAGTAAAAAGCATAATGATAGCAATAAAAAAAAACTCATAGACTTTCCATTTTCTTTTTTATTTGTTAAATGTACAGATATTCAATACAACAATTTGCATTTGATCATTTTTTAACATCTTTTGTGTTTATTTCTTAAACAAAACATCCAAGGCACCGATCTTCCAAACTCTTTTTTTTAAATACTTTTTTGCCTTTAAAAACAGTCTACATTCTACAAATACTATGTAGATTTGTTTGGATTTATCCTAGTATTAGTTTAGTTACTAAACTACACCACTATTCGTCGATAAAATACATATATACATTTTACAATGATTGCAATTCGCACAACTTTTTGTTTTTTACTCGTCTTTTGGCTGTTGCCAGTCCGATAACGTTTACACAATATTTTACAGTATAAAATTCCATTATGCAATTAGAAAATTACTTTTCATTAAACACGGTTTAAATGCAATTAATTTCGTTTAAAAACTATTGCGTAAACGTTACTAATCAAGAAATAGACACACAAAGATAGTTACACCAGTGTAAATAAAATTGTGTATCGATGTTGTTTCTTTGTTATCTATTTTTATTCACTATGCTATGTTTTATTGCTTGTTTAACGTAAATGTTGCAAACAATTTCTAAATTTTAAACGATATAAACAGTGACCACTAAATTTAACAGAATTCTAATATTGCTTCAAGTTACCAAAAATATCACTGTTTTTTAGATGAGCTGTGTTAAGTGTAAAAATACAATATTTATTGCAAGCATTTTTGGTGAATAAAATGCTAGTAAGTATGGAAATATTAAAAATGAATCACAGATTACAAGCTGTATCTTTTTCTGTGGCAAAGGTTATGCTATCAACTTGAAAATGTTTAAACAATGGCTAATATTTGTTAACAAAAGCGCCTTTGATATGTAATTGTTCAGACTTACAAAATTAATGAGACTTTAAAAATGCGAAATTTGTATAATGATTTAATTAAAAATTTTGTTTACATACATCAGCCATGTTCGTATTTCTCATCTTCGTTGGGTATTAAGTAGATGGGAATTAAAAGCTATGGGAAGCAAAAGATCCTCAGAAGAGAATGAATAGAAATGCAGTTAGGTTAGGTATTATCTTCTTCCTACAAATATCTTTTTTAAAACTACTTCGTGTACAATTACATAAAAACCTATATAATCGATTTTAAAATGCAGTAATCACAGTAATCCTGACAGGGCTGTATTCAGTTAAATTTATTTAACATAATACACAACCAATGTTGGCTACTATTCATTCGCCATAATAAAACACTGTTCACAACCAAAATAACTTCCAAGGAACAGCTAAATACAGTCTCATCTTTGAAGGATTTGCTCCTCGATTTTTATTATTTCCTAAAATCCTACGTCATAAATCATCTCTGAATGTGAGAAAACGTGACTACTAAAATTAAATTCAGGAATGGCATAATATACATCGTCCACTGAGGATGATTCTGGGAACTTTTACTATTAATCTCCACGCACTTTCCTGTAATAATAAAATTCATCAAATAAAAACTGACATCTTTCCTTCTTGCACATTCTATGTTCATTTGTTATACTTACCAATAATAGTAGCATTAAAAATAAGTTCGCCAGAAAAACCTGGCTTAACAGAACGGTCGCAGTTGTCAGACGATGATGAAAATAACAATACATCAGGGTCGTATTCTCGATATATAAAGCAATACCTTCGTGCTCCATGAGACGATCTACTAAGCGGAGTAGTTATAAGATAATGCGTACCGTTTTCTTCCCATCTTCCGTGACAAGAATAAGCTGAAACAGATTTATTTTAAAAATAGAAACCATTGAAAATGAGTTTTGGGGAAATTAAATAAAATAATTAGAAACAGTTGAATGGATAAGTTAAGTGAGAAATAATAGAAGACTTAATTAATTTGGTCTCAATCTAATTGTTATTTTTAGATGAATTTACAAATGCAACCTAACTAAGGTAACTTTAGTAAAAGATGTCAACAAAAGAGAAATTTCTATTTTTACACTTTGGTTTGATAACTAGTATGGTTTCTGTTGTAACATTTTTACGGTTCTGGTTTACGCAGTTACGCAAAGTTACATCTAAGTGGAGGTATAAAAAATACTTAAAAGATTAGAAAGTTTCTAAGAGTTTTTTCTAAAGTAAAAGGTTTCAAGTGTCTAAATAGTTAAGATAAAAAGCTATACACACTTCAAAACTAGTAAAAGAATCTTATTTTAACAATATGCTACAATGTCTTTTAAAAATAATCAGTAGTAGTAGTACTTGGTAGTTGTAAACGGAGATAATTTATCCATCAAAATGCACAGTCTACCAGCAATGAAATGTTAGTGGTGCACCTAACGTTGTGACTATTTCACATGAGTACAAATCCAGTAATATTTTCTGTACTAAATTTTCGCTTATTACTTGCAGTACGTTGATGATAGTAATAATGATAAACATGTTGTGTAAAAACCAGGTCTTGTACTGCTAACGTAGTTTAGAAAAAATCAAAACACTCCAAACCACTCTAGAACGTAATTGCTACAAACCTTACAAATGATTGTTTATCAGATATAAATACATACATTTAATTTATTTTATCATCAAAAATGTTTAAATATTTGACTTGAGCTTGAAGACTTTTTTTTGCAATTTTTGAAGGTAGACATAACTCGAACCTTTTAAACCTAGGAAACTTTCTTCGTTCAAAAAGAATGATTACAAATCTCCAAAACAAGCGAGTCATTAACGTTCATACCCTTAACCGCAAAAAGATGTTAGTAAGCTTTAAATGGGAACGTGTTCATGTCAATAACAATCAAGTGGAAAGACGGCAAAAAATTATTATAGACAAGATAATAAGATCTTAAAAAGTAAACAGACTTAAATATAAATAAAGCTCAGAAAAAAGTGATGATAAAAGTGTGCAGACATTAGTTGTGGTTGCTCTGAGCTTCTCTTCCTTCTCCACTCCAAAGGTTCTGGTCTGTGTTCCATTGTAAGTTTACCATTTCTCGTTGCAGTCCGGGATCACCCTGTGCTGCGGGTTGTAGTGTTGCACAACAGGCTGCAAGATGCAGAAAGCCAAAGATTGACCTCGTCAGATCAAATTGATTCATCGACCAGCCTACCAGTTCTACTCTGTCTAGCTCGTTTGAGATGAATATGGAATGCCGGGCAAGACTCGTTCTCTTTCTGCGCTAAACATCAAGAAACCAACATCGCCAGTCAAACCTTCACATTTTCAATCAATAACCAGCTTATCCCATATAGGGCTTCTTATTACACACATTAACTATAACTTCCCTTACCTCACATATCACTATAAGATGCTGCAATAAAGAAATCTGAATGCATTAAGCACCATCACCTACTGAGCTAACCTAGTGACAGGAAGCTACGTCTATTCCTTGGTGAAAAAGTGGATTATTATCACCGAGTTTTAGGTTCGTGTTTGCTTGTTTAGGTGTGACGCTGAAAAAAGTCATTCGTGTTGGCCATATTCCAACCACTGCCATCCGCGAATATCACCAAGGGTCTAAATTACCAACAGGCATTCGTTGGTCACTATCTCAGTTAGCAATTTCACCAGACCACCATCTCAACTACCTTGTACTCTACTGTTGCCATCAATCCAACTAATTCGATGGGTGCACAAGAAATAGAAGCAATCACATGCGGCCGAACTGCTACTATTGACTATTGAAGAGACGCGAAACGCCTGGAATGAAAGTTGACCTTGAACTGATGAATCTTAGAATTCCCCTCCTGATGATATCCCGCCTCCTTTATCCTCAAAATACTAAAGAGCAATCAAACTAAATTAAAACTTGTCAAACAATAATATTTCTTACTCCAACGTAAAAGTTAGATTTAAATTATTATTTTTTATGTTCCTGTCGAACAGTATTCCATAATGATTGAATTGTATTTGAATCTACAATTCTGACGCGCTTTTAAAGTATTCATAGTCATACAAAAGAGATGTCCAGCGGTGTCACTAAGAGTTTGGCTACCCATGTGCGAAATATTCAAATGCGTCCTCATCTCGGTGAGAACAGTTGATCTAGTTCATTAAGGTCACTCTCGGAGCTCAAACAAAAATTTTGGGTTTTGGATTTTCTGGTCATCCAATATTACTTTGTAGGTCATTAATCTATTTCAGATCTTCTATAGATTTTGTGAAATCCTGCCTACTTTTAACTTTTAGTCTGCAATGTTGAACTAGATGTTGACTTCTGCATACATGAATAAAACGTAGTTATTACGTAGAGATTTCAGGAAGGTTTTAGGGTTATAGATAAATCAGTTAATGACTTCCACGTCGAAGAAGCCCAATGATTTGGATAACAATATACAGTCATAATTCTATATTCCTTAGTGTTAAAGCAGCATCAATCAAAAACCAAGTTTATTTCAGCTAAACGAATTTCTATTGTATGGTATGTAAGACAGATCTGTTTGAACTGTCATCTCCTGTTTATTTAATGATCTCTTATCCTATTCACTTATATCTTTCCTACAAATTCCCATTTTGGATAGAAGAGAAACTTTCAAACTCTTAAAGCAATCCGCATCCAAATGGGAGAATGTAATACTCGTATTCTGAGGCACTCGAAAAAACAAAATGTCTGGTCAATCTATTCAGTTGTAATGTGTGTATCTACTGATAGTGATCCATTCAAGCAGAAGAAGAATGGAGTCAACTAATGGTATCAGTATAAAACATTCTTCACTGCTGTATAATGAATTTCATGATGAGGACTTTGACGCCTTTAATAATATTTGTTTTAGTAACTAGAACTGAAGTGGAAAAAGACAAGGGATCTACATAAATAAGACAATCTAAGTATGACAGTATAATCTATTCTTCATGTGGATCTATCCATCCATGAACTTATGCAAGTAAAAGTCATTTATGCGAGCATTTCTGCACCTCATCAAGGATTTTTTGTTTTTTTGTGTGCAATGTCTAGCAAAACAAGGAAAATCAAATTTACCATCTAAATAGCTCAAGACTAGCACACACCTTTCAGTGAATACATTACTGTGTATCAATAAAATATACCAAATTAGATTTGAAGTATTTCTTTAACTGTAGAAATCTTTTATTATTTTGCTTTTCTATCATCTGCCATTGCAATTCTTTCCAAAAAAACAAGTTGCATGTAAACAGTACGTTGACCTGCCGCAGAGTATTTACATTATAAATGCAACTTCAAAGTATTTCTAACCATAGAATTCCTCTTCATATCTCTAATTATTGATCCCTTGTCATTTTAATTTTCTTTTGTTAGTTCTTTACATTTATTAATTTTCTAATTCCTATAAAGCAAGAAATGAAATATTTACAACCTTTAGTCAGTGTCTATAGAATCTTATTAACATATTATTACTTAATCAGTGTTAATTTTGGTCTGTGTTTTACAAGATTAACTAATACTTAATTACCTTTTGCAATATGGTATTAATTCAAAAAGGGAACTTTTTATATTCAGAAAACAGCAAATAAGTAACTTTCCAAATTGGTATTAAATGACAACATTAGGTATTGTGTAGGTACATATTTTCGGAACTGACTCTGATATGTTGCACGATTTCCCAAAATATTAGACTTTAACTCTACACTTGTTGTTATTTAGCCGCATTTTTAAAACCACTAAAATATAAAATAACAGATTTCTTTTATATTATGTAAAAACATCAATCTAAAATGTAAAACATACCTTATGCATCCTTACCTTCCTCTTTCTAAAACCTTCCATTCATTAAAGAGGTAATGAAATTTACATAATTATTCAAAATGTAAAGCATGATACTTGGAATTCAGATGTAGTGAAAATATTAAACATAAAATCTTACATCAAATTATTCTGTAATACAGATTACATTAGATTGTATCTCTGATAAAATTATTTTTCTTTTATTATGTGTGTACTATCTACTAATTATCATTAATATTGTTTGCTCGAAAAAGATCTACGATTATGTGATTTTTCAAAATTTTGAATGTGATGGCACTTAATAATTTGGCATTGCTAAATCTCAAAAGTCAATAAATTCTGTCATGGAATCTTAAGGTAATTTAGATACATAGCACCGATAAAAAAGGTTACGACAAAAAGCTTTTTGTTTTTAGTGTTTAGTTGATTGTTGGTCCGGATAAAACTTTTAGCAGTGTTTTAATCCCTATACTTTAGTTCGCTGTGTACTAATCTCATTATCATACATATTTATTTTTGCTAATTTCTTAAATTTATTATTCACCATATTTTTTTTAATTTTATCACCATTACAGCTTTTTAAATATTAATTCTAAACCATGTTAAAATTTAAGTGATCTTGATGTATATTGTTAGATATCCATTTTTTGCTTTGGACATTTTCAAATATTTTCCTTGTCATGTATTAGGTATAGCAGTGTGATTGTAAGTTATAAAATATTGGACAAAGACAAACTGTTTGTTTTGTATGCTTTTCTTGTTACAGAGAGTTTCTGTAAATATTTTCAGTGGCATACCTTTATCAACATAACACATATTGTGATTTTACTGAAATGAAAAAAAATTGCAAATATATCAAAAAGTGATCTTAAAGTGTCATAACAAAAATCAGCTTTGGCTTATATTGCTGCATGAAGATGTAAAATTTATGCTGCACCCCAATCAATGAAATTTCTTAATTGTTTCAATTTTTCATTGTATTTAGGAAAAACAACTAAAATTCAGAAATGACAAAATATTTTTCAAAAAGTAAACTATCTATTGAGCAATCTTAATGTGAAGTTTTTACAAGAAATCTTTTTTGTACAAATAGATGTTTTAAGAGGAATTCAGGCGATGATGGTATTAGTAATTTTGAGAAAAACAAAATCTTAATGGTTATGAAGACACCAACTCCCTGAATCTATCTATTTTAGTTTGTCATCATGTGGTTTATACAGCTGGCCATCTATGAGAAACAATGTTGAACAAATAATGATCACAAGGTCTGAATTGAATGTGAGCCAAATTCAATGTAAATAGAAAATTAAAATTGATGCTGAGCCCAAAGTTGATCTTCTCTAGATAAACCTAGTTTGGTAAATACAATACGGTTCTTGTCATTTTATCCACAAGCAACTGAATTTTATATGGTCATAAACTATTAGACTTAACAAAAATATCTTGATTGGACATCTGAAATCTGCTACTCAATGCATATTTGTATCAATCCTTTAGTTGGTGTCTAAAAGTACTGTTTTATACTTATTGATTCAAGATTTCAGGAAGCAATAAATGAAATAACCATAAAATGTTTGTCTGGATTAGGTTCTTGAGCATCAAGATGAAGCGTAATCAACAATCTGTTTATGATAATGCTATTGTCATGAGACAACAAATTGGAATTCTTTTAATAGCTTAGGATCTTATTATAATAATGACAATTATAATAAAAGCAAATAATTTTGATATGCTTTGCAATTACTATCTGTAGTCTATAACTTTGCGTACAAAATTCCTCTTGTAACAAATGAAGAGGAAAGAGATCTTTAATTCTGACTAGTTCTGTTCCAGAAAATAAATAACATAAACGTGCCATAAGTAAGAAATGTTAGGAAACATTGATCTGAGGTTTCAGTTTAATTATTTATGTAGACTGAATAAACAGCCAATCCTCCAGCAAGAATTTGTTTAATTTATACCATCAGATCATCCAATAGAAAATTTTAGGCTCAATCCTCACAGCTGCCAAATGAGAACAATAGATAGAGCTCTATCAAACCAAGGGTAGAACTCTCATTTTCCCTTGGTAGTAACGCAACAGTGTTTCAGTCAGAAATTTTCGCTAGACTGGCCTGCACACATGAAAATCTTCATAGAAGGTACATATACTAATCAATAACCATCATATTAATTTCTTCGAATCCTGGGTGCTTTGTCTGGAATCATCAAGTGGCTCTCATATGAGGTTCCAGTAGTATTTTTGTTTATTTTAAATTCAATTTTTAAATGATTGTGTTTAGGTCTGTTGCTAATCAAGGGGGACCCAGGTGCAGATCTATCGGGTTTATTGAATTCCAGGATAATCTGGTGTAGATGATAATGAAAGGTTTACACTTTGGTTAAGAGTGAAGCTACTGGGCTATTCCCTGGATTGAGTCGGTTGTTGGCCACGCCAATAGAACCAGCACAGACTGAATTTCTTTGGGGATTCCAAAGTAAATCGATCAATAAGATTCTTGATAATGTGACCTTCCCACAAAAAATGAGAAGAGGAAATCTGAAGATCATTCGATAAAAATTGTCATAACTAGTAGGCATTGCAGTGAGAACGAGGAAACATTCATGCATATTCCATGCAAGTGCATTTCAGAGAGCAGAGCAATTAACTGCAATTTTCTAGCTCCCCAAACAGCGTTTAATTGCGGCTTGCGGAATGTGCTCTAGGGCCTGAGCGCTGCAGCTAACTCAGCGCCACACAGCAGACATACATACACGTTGCCAATTCTAAGTTGAGGTTTCTTTTTTCCTTCGTCTTTGTATGAGTTATGAACTAAATCATTCGTATTCCTTTAGACTAAGATCTAACAACTTAGAGTTCCTGCAAAAAAAGAATGAAACTTGATTAGCAAGGTTCAAATAGTCAAACTGCTCTGCCGTTTGCATATTTATTTATGTTTCGACACAACTGCTATTGTAAGGATATTCTGTGACAAGTGTAATTCAACATTTCGTATTCCTAAGAAAAAGAACGTCATGTGCTTTAGTCTTAAAGTGCTTTTTGTGCATTACACATATTTGTTTTTAGAAACAAAGTCTAGAAAGTCTGGATTGCGATTGTCGGAATACGAATGGAATGTTATTATATAAGCAGCATCAATGAAATTTGCTGAGTATAATTCTAATTCATGCTAGATCACTTTTTATTTTGAGAACTTTACTATTTTTCCCTTGTTCTATGACAAAGGTAACCAACTGGTTTGTTTGGGTCATAATCATATTTTAGTTTTATATTGTAAAGGCTTATCTTCTCAAAAGACGCCATGCAGATCTTTGTAAGAAGCGACTTTATGAGAGTATCAAGAAATCCAAGACCAACAGGAAAAACGGTTGTAAACAAATATTTTTCATCTTGTGTTAGAATTTGCCAAATAATGGCAAAAAGATCTAGAACACAAACTTTCTAACGATATCATCTCTGGCGTTGGTAAATATTGACAATGAAGGACAGCTATATTTTCGTGGTCCTAAAGCACTCATCAGCAAATAGTTTGAAACTAATGGTTTATGTAGGCTGGAGCATGTCCATAGCATACTGCTTAAGTCTACTTGACCTTAAGAAACATTTCAAGATCGGATCAACGCTCTGGATTCTTAAACATAGACGGACCTAGTGTGGACTGGCTATTCTATGGTTGCCAGTGCCAATGCACTCGTAGCATTGCAGGATCTCAAAAACGTCATATCAAGAAAGATTCATGCTATCAAACATGATGTCCTTCAGTGTGTTATCGAATTCAGTTCCATAGTTATCAGATGGAAGCATAGTATCAAGCTTGAGGAATCCTATTTTGCTTCGGCCAGTAAAGATTTTTTTTCTGTTACTGTTAAATGATTCGTTAAATTTTAAGAATGTAATCATGATAAACAATCTTTTTAAATATAGTAAATAGAAACAAATTCCTTAAAATTGTTTAAAAAGATGAGGTCTTTGGCATTATAATATGTTCTTAAATTCACATTTTACCTCGAGAAACATTTTCTGCATCATTAGTGCTAATGAAAACCTTTAATAAATCTCAGAACTTTTTACTACTGTGTAATTAGCAAACGCCATGCAAAATCCTACTTTTTATCAATTTATTCAGAGTTTTAAATAGGCGATCCTTAAAAAAGTCTGCTTTTTGTGTGCGCAGTGTATCTTCCAAATCAAAGAAAAAGTTTAGTGTACTATAAAAATAACAACGCGATTATTAAAGTGTTAAAATCTAAACTAATCAACTAACTAAATATAAAATGCTGTGAAGATGTGTATTTTCTTTTGAAAAACCGCCCTTCTTTCAACGCGAGTTAAACCATTATAACAACACATTTATTTTATTACCTTCTTTATCTAGATATTTAGATATAAATGGATAAAAGGAATATTAGAAACCCTAACCTTAAAATTGATGTTTTTAGGCTGGGAAAAATAAAACAAAAAAAGAAACATAAAAATGTCAAGGATGTAGCTTTGGGTTTAAGTGTGGAGGTTGTATTGACTTACAAGAAATAAAATCCGGAGAAGGGCACTCAGAACGAAATTCCATGGTATCAGCAGAGCTACAACCGACGATGAGATTAGAAAAGCCTTCGTTATCACAGTCTGAGAATCGATCAACTCTTTTCGTCCTTATTATGTGGCCAACTTCTCCGTAAAGAGTCTTGGAATACTTGTCGAGGTGGTAATTTTGTCGGAAATGATGCATTTCAAGTTGATGGTTGTGTATCGGAGACCTAACACGTCTTTCACTTCGGATTAAACTACGGATAGCGAATTTTCCAACATAAGGGCATTGCCTTGATTCTGGTGTTGTAGCTGAAAAAGAAAATTTAATTTTAATATAAATTTAAAATAGAATCTTTTTTTCTCTCTCTCTTTTTTTTTCTATAAGAGCATTACGATCTATTTCCGACGCGCCACACGCAGTCATTAACTTTGAGGGCGGAGATATTAGCGTAAATTGTTAACATATGTCACATAAACTGTCATTAATAATTTTTAATGGTTGTTTCTCGGTGGTCTACAAGCATTATGTGCCGAAGGAAGTATTTAAAATAACTTGCGCGACAACAAACCGAAAGCACTCTTTTTTTCTTCGAAATTGTTACGCAACTTACGAATCAGTTTCCTGTTCTCAAAATAAGTACCGAGTTGTGAATAAGATATTCTGGAAAATGTCGCCCCTAGCGTCGAAAGGGTTCCTTAGGCGAAAGGTTAAAGGTTCATTCTCTCTTCGAAATACTCAGAGTTCGGCAATGTGTATATAAATGTTTTGAATTTCGGATACGATTGATAAAAACAGCCATTTCCTTTACGGTTAACAGAAAATACGGAAAAAATAAAATAAAACTCCTATTCCTTTCTTACATCCCCCATTTATTCCCTTTTACAAACATAATACTTACTGACTAATGTAATATAAGGTATTGTTGATCTATTAAAATATGGTGGAGTACAAGCATCCTCTGGCCTCTTTGATTGTGCTCCAGCTTGCACTTCCATCACGTGTATGTCTCGCCGATAAAATAACATACACGTAAACCCACTTTGACTGAAATAAATGAAACGGTATTATTTGCTAGTTAGTTAACCGATACGTGTATTTAAATTTAAACAAGAACAGTTGCGAAAGTCGATGATGTATACATACCAGCCCATAGTATAATGTGTCAAAAGCATCACCGAACTTTCATCCCTTGTAGAATTTCTGGTTTGAGCGCAAACCACTTTCATTTCTAGCCCGGACGAGTTGGTTATTCTCAACGTTGAGTTTCTATGATGAAAACTATATGTGACCGAATAATCAAGGGTATGCCAGTGATTATAGTTTGCCAACCATGATGGAAAACGACATTTGTTTATGGATGGCGCTGAAATTAGAAAAAAAAGTTAGTTATATTAGTTAGTTCAGAAATGTGATAGAATAAATTATTACAGATCTATGGAAGCTAGTAGCTCCGGGATTGATTTAATTGCTGACATGATGAATTATTTATTTCATGCCAAATAGGATAACATTACTCCTCTGTGAAACCGTCATGGATAGAATATTCAGAAATTTCAAAATGTGCTTAAAAGTCGTTAAATGTATCATTATGTTCGATAAAGTTAATTTTGTTTTCTTAGAGTCCTAAACGTTATTTAGTCTGTTTAGTACAACTTATTTAGAAGGCCAAAATTAAACTATCTACATGATTAGTTTATTGGGGATTAAAAAATGAGAAACTATCAAAGTTGATGTCTATGGTATCAAAGTACTTTAGTCCTTGTGAATTTCATTTCATAAAAACAAAAGTTGTATTGCCACAAGGAAAGTTATTTGAGGACGCTGGAATTATTAAAGTTGTTTGTAAACTATCATATGCAGAGTTGGTACGAGACAATTTCTGCACCTGAGGCAAAATGTTAAAATTGCCTACATCACAACTAAATTGTAGAAATAAATTATTTAAACTTTTATAATAATAAACCCTATTGGGTATTCATTGGAAATATTAAAATGACGTCATATTTTCTAACTTCAAACATGAAATAAAAATATTTTGAACTCCCCCAACGTAATCATGGGCATATTAATGGAATTCTTAAACTGCTTAAACTGATCTACTAGTTTCATTGCTAGTCTTTACATAATCTAAGAGCTGTTCATTCATTGGTTAAGTAACTGTTAAATATTATAACGCAAAAGCTAGCTAGCAGCATCTAACGTTTAAAAATGGAAGTAGAAATTACTATTTTCTTTTTTAGTAAAATTATTTATTTCATCATTTAGAATATTGTTCTTACTACTTACTTAACTAAAAATTATATTTTTACAAAATAAATAATTTATTTTTACTGGTAAATAAATAAACATATCAAATCAAATATTCTGTTCAGTCAGGCATAACCGTTTGAATTTCTCTTCTTCTCTCCTTTCAATTTGGCTCATTTTAAATTCCCCTGCAATTTGAACAGGTAATAAAACTTATTCTGAATTTAAATAGTGTTATAACAATACAATTAAAATCTGGCAGGGAGCATCTACACCTACAGGGATTTGAATTACCGTAAGAAATGCCTCAATAGCTTTCCATTATGAAAAAAAGGTTAATTCAATTACGTTCTTCTAATTAAAGATGTCTTAACACACACATTTCATACATTTCTATTACCCAACCAACCATCCAATGTGTAGTGTAGAGCTGGGATCTCTAGGCAAATGCCCTTTTCATAAGTTCCATGTAGCTAAATAAGCACAATTTTCTCACACAATTTAAAAGCTGATCTGTAGCGTCTATTCTAACCCTCTGTGTATTGTTTGCCTTTTGTCTAAATTATATTGCCTATTTGTGAATATTATGCAGCTACATTTAACATTCTTGGTGTTTATATGGCCTAATCTTCTCATTTCAAACTTCTAAAACAAAATAAAAGTCCAGCGGTTGTATTTAAGCTGCCTAAATTGAACTGAATAAATCTATATTAAGCCACATTTTAAAGTAGTTGTTTAAATCATCAAAACTGGAAACAAAAAGGCTTGTTTTTACTAAGACACTTGCTATATTTAAAGCTCTCTCTCTGAAGTACCAAATTTCAAATATATTTGGTTTTGAACGATGATTTTTGTTATATCGAACGCCCAAAAGTTGAGATTATAACTAAACAGGTTTCCTGAATGAACAAACTGATATAAAAGTTGAAAAAAGCTGTGGAGGATCTTACTTAGCGTGCTCAGCGTCTATCTAGACTTTGTATGACACCGCTGTCAAAGGAAGTAACGAGTTTTCTAAACTCAAATTCAGTTCAATTTTAGTGAAAAAGAGACAAGTGTAGTGTCCATACAATATTATGACAGTTGCAGCAGCAGAGCTGGTACTCAGACAATCGTTCTCTGTTGAAACCTAGAATGCTCTAACAAAACTTCCACTGAATTTAGCATCCGAGCTTCCCTGAATGCGGCCATTATATGCAAGTGCAAGTTTGTCTCTGTCTAAATTGCCTTGGTAGATCCTAAATTGTCTCTTCTAAGGAGTTTGTTTACCTACTGTTTTTACTGTTTTCTCTACTTCTCAACTCTAATTTAAAACCCCAATCCATCAAAAACTGATGCAATTACAATGTGAAACGAAACGAGAAAGTCAGGTTATCTGGTACAAAGAAACAAAATAGAAAAACTAAACCATAAGACAATAAGTCATTGTAGAATAAAACAATTCAGCAAAATTATGATGTAATATTTTAAATGATTTAGAGTACTAAATGGGAAACTGATCTTGAAAAAATTAGATAGATGGCATGCCAAATGTACTAATTGATAGGTAAATCAAACCAAAAAAGACACGAATAAGAATTGCATGAAGTGGTAGATCACATGAAATGATACATTACATGCAGACTACATTGCTCAAAATATAAATTCCACGTTACAAGATTTAAACCATCCTGCCTCAAACAAACTCAAAACTCTTCATTAAAGAACCTTGTCCTCTAGATCAGGTCAAGAATTCTTATCTGTAACTGGATTCATGCACTCGGTGAATAAAACCAAGATAATGTAACCCTTGAACACATTTATATGTAGTTAGAGCCCAATTGCTTTTATGGAAAAGATTTTCAACGGTTGAAGTTCTAAGGGAAGATTTTTGTCTAGTATTAGGTATTCGATGTAATGAAACTCTAATTATTGCAAGTATAAAGATTAAATGTATGTGAGATAAAGAGGATGTACAAGTACAAAAAAAGTGTGCACGAGTGTAATAGTTTAAAAATAGATAAAAAACTAATAAAATCATAAGAAAGTAACAGGTTATGGGCCCAGATTAACGCTAAAAAGTAAAATAGAGTCTACTGGCGACAAAAAACTACTAATACGTTTTGCTAAGAAAATGTATGATAAGCTTTGCACGATATCTAACAGGAATGAACAACTAAAGTGTACCTTGATTAAAGAATTTTCTTGTTTCAGTTATAAAAAAATATTCTGATAAATATATTGCCACGCATATCAGCAAATTAGAAAATCTAGCTTATGGACTAAGAGCACTCAATAAAAAAGTAAACAATAACATGTTAATGTTCTAAATACTTGTAACATTACCGGAAGGCTGTTAATACTTTCAAAGAGCCTAGGAGTCAACAGACAAAAAAACACAAAGAAACATTTGATAAACTTACTGTATCGCGTTTACTCGCAGAAAAGGTTAGGTATGTATCTAATGTGAAAGAAGAAGAAGTGGCTTTCAAAGCAGAAGTCAATAAAAA
>VTPC01001930.1:18208-38433 GCA_011009095.1 Ignelater luminosus
AAAAACAAAAACCTGTAAAACTGTAACAATGTAAGGTTACAGTAGATGTGATGCACAAAAGCAAAATATTGCACAGTAAGATCAGGTTGTAGAATTTGCAAGAAAGGTAACCACAAAGAAAAAGATTATTAGTTTCTGGAAAAACAAGCAACTAAAGGTAGTACCAATAAGAAAGTATCATTTTTCTACAAACTCTAATGTCGATGCATATTGGGTAGTAGACAGTGGTTCGACAATAGATTTGACGAAGTGTCAAAATATATTAACCAAAGGCCAAAATAAAAATAGCTAGAAAAAATGAAAACATGGATGCAGACTTGATAGGAAAAGTAGAAACAGGTAAGCAGACGAAATTTAAATTGAAGACGAAAAATCTCTTTAAAAATGCAAGAATGATAGCAACAAGACCACTTGCGGTAACACATGCAAAAGTCCGATTTAACCCAGCACATGAAATGGGAAAAGATATTTTGCTAGCTTGCTAGATGATTTTACTAATTTTGCAATTATAAAACACTTATAAAAGAAGAGAGCAAAGTAAAAGAAGTATTGAAGAAGCTGAAGCCAAACAGAATATAAAAACGTTGAAGATAAGGTGCGATAATGGAAGAGAATATCACAATAAAGATTTAGTGCATGTAAAGAAGAATAATTGTAGACTATGCAGTATCTCATACATCACAACTTGATGGAAAAGCAGAAAAACTCAATAGAACATTAATGTGAAAACAAAAGAAGCAATGAAAATAGCAATATATTTAATGAACAGAGGCTGTAGACGTATCACTGATCAAAAAATGGATGCAAAAAAGACTCGATCTACCAAACTTAAAATATTTGGTTATAAAGCTTGTACAAAAGTACTTGGTCAACTAGAAAACCTAGATGATAGATGCAAAGCATGTACGTTCGTTGGATATGCTCCATATGGTTATCGATTTAGGGAGGATTTGGAGAGAAAAATAATCATAATATCAAGAGATGCGATATTCAAGCCACATAAAGACGTGAATAAAAATGTAGAAGCAGGAAACATTGAAGAAATTATGGAAAAAAGTCTGAAGTTAATTCAGACAAAAAAGCAACAAGAAAATAAACTTTAAAACTTTTTAAATGAACCTCCTGACAAAGAAGAATGGTTTAAAGCAATTAAAAAGAGAAAGAATCTCTAGAAGAAAATAAAACTTGGAATTACGTAGACAAAGCTGAAATAAAAGGTTTGTAAATCATTATCGAGCAAGTGGGTATCAAAAACGACAGTAGATATTTAAAGCAAGACCAGTAATAAGAGGTTGAGAAGTTGATTTTGAACAGACTTACAGTCTAGTAACAAACATAATTGCTTTAAGAATTATATTTGCTCTAGCAGCAATACGTAAGAATTATTGAAGTTTGATATCAAGACTGCGTTTGTGAACAGTGAAATAGACAGTAATCTTTACATAACACCACCACAAGGGTATAATGTAGAACAGAAAGTTTTTAAATTAAAAAAATACTTTTGGAACTGAAACAAGTTCCATTAAAATGGAACGAGCATTTTACATATTCCCTTAAAGCTAAACAACTGAACGCAGTAAAAACAAAAAATTGATATTCAGGAATGAAGATCAAATCATAACTCTGGCAATTTACGTAAACGATGAAATAATTCAAGGGGCACTGCTAATATTCGTGGAATCGAGTACTCCTGGTATTGACAGCGTTCTAAAATCGTCATATTCGTAAAATCTAACATTTGTTAGCGATAATACAATTAACAATTCAAACCGAGCAGTTTCGTTTCCACAGAATAAAACAAAGTAATTTTGTGAAAAAAAAAATGGAAATATAGAATCGTGATTTTAGAGTGACGATTGTTTTATAATTTTCGATACGGGTTAACACCACAACAATGTACTAAAAAACTTATTTTGTTATTTGGGGATGAAGTATCATCCAAAACTATGGTTTACAGAATTCAAGCGTAGAAGACCAACGGGTAACAGTTCGATACAGCTACTCCTAGAATTAATCTTGTACAGGAGGAATCTAACTTTACCAATGCACGTATATCCATTCAGAGAATCAAAAGACACTTGCGGAAGGCCTCTCCGACGCCAAACACTTCGAAAATTTAAAAAGAAACTTCGGAAATTGACGATTTTGACAGTTCACTAGCAAAACGACACCCTTGACATTATAATATCCCGGCTACGTTCCTACTACTCTCTGACAGCGTACGAACCGACAGTACCACAATCCAATTTCCCTAAACCATCTGGAGAACATTGACCCCGCGCAAGCATAGGCGAATTCATTAAAAAAATGAACTTTTAACTACTACTAACCTAACCACCCCCCCGCTAGGGTCATTTTGCGAGTGAAAGAAGCCCCTATAACATCTATACGCGGTTCATATTGCAGTAGGGGGTTGGTAGTGTGCGCAGCAGCCGAGTAGTTGCCAACTTCATTGTTTCTATCGTGCAACATGACCTAAGATGCCCTTAAAAATCATGTTCGTTTTTTGTCGGTTTTACCAAGATTGGAATAATCTTCTTTACTTCCGGCCACCTAATTGTGTTCTGTAAGTAATTCTTTACCTGCTGATACCAAAAACTTGCGCTCAAAACATCGTTTTCCTAGAGGTAGCTATATCGAACAATTACCGACCAATGTTTGATGACGATGTTCGCGAAGGTCGTCCATGCACCTTTGTTGTTGCGAAAAACATTAATGCTGTGCATGAAGTGGTTAAAGCAGATCGGCGTGTAACATAAAGTGAGATAGAGGCATCCTTAGGTATTGCGGCGAAACACACGTACGATTTGAATGTAAGGAAGCTTTGCAGTCGTTGGATCCCATACAATTTGACAGAAGCGCAAAAACAGGCACATGCCAATTGGTGCAAGGAAATGCTCAAAAACTTCGACCATAGTCGTTCAGATTCTGTGTATTACATCGTAACAGGTGACGAAATATGAATATATTTCAAAATGAACCAAAATCTACAAAGTTTACGACGCGTTTTAAAAAAAATAATTGCTTGGTTCTTCGGAAAAACGGGTTACATTGCAACTGTGGCATTAGAGGATCGAAGAACAGTTAATACCGACTGCTATATTTCAGTTTGTTTGCCGGGAGTTATCGTTGAAACCAGAAGAAACAACTTAAACCGGCGAATCATTCTTCATCGCGGCAATGCTAGTGCACATACAGCACAGCGAACTGTAGACTTTTTGACCAGTGAAAACATCACATTAAGACTCATTGGGCATATTCGCCTGATTTATCGCCCAATGACGTCTTCTTGTTTCCAAAAATCAAAAACAAAATGCGTGGCTAGAGCTTTTCATCGCCTGAAGAGGCCGTTGGAAGAAGAGTGGAGAAAATGTTTCGAAGATTGGTTTCTTCGAATGCAAAAGTGTACAGATGTTAAAGGCGAATAACCCCTCATAATAGAAGAGGTAAATACAGATTTTAAAATGACAATTAGTAAACAACCAAAAACATATTTGGAAATGGAAATTGCAAAAGAATCTGATGGTCATGTTATCGACTATAGAAACGGAGTTAATAGCATCAAAAGAGTGCTGTAAGGAACTGTTGTATTTAAAAACTTTATTGCAAGAACTAACCAACAAAACTGTGGCTGCTAATTTGTTTATTAGTAATCAAAGTATCACAAAGTTAATCAAAAAATGGAATTGCAAATCGTCGCAGTAAACACATTGATGTAACATATCATTACGTTGAGATAGTGCACACCATGTACACCATTTCTTAAACATTTTCCAAAACTAATGCATATAATGTGAAATAAAAGTTTTCAGCTGTCAAATCTACTGAAAAAATATAAAAATATTGTTAAATAAAAATACAAATACACAAGTTTCGAGATAAGCCACTTCTACTGTTTGTGTAAATTGTAAACAAGAGTATCAATTTTGATTAATGTGACCTGAAAAACTTTAGCCATTGGTTTAAAAGGAGATTTATAGAGATTTAAAAATTGTTTGTTTTGTATATTTGTAAATAATTGGCAATAAATTAAATTTAAATTTATAAAACGGAGATTAAAGTAAATTTCTTTTCCAACAAATACCATGCAAGATAAATGTAGGTATTATTACTTCTAATATTGATTTCTAATTTTGAATCAATCCAGTTCTCCTTTTAGTTATTTCCAAAATAGACCTTTTGGGCTAAGAATTTATTTCTGTTAAAGTTCTCCATCTGCCACCTAAAATAGAGGGATTTATATAGATCGTTGTCAAGATAATAGGAAATGATGTTTGGAAAGTGATTTTATGAGAAAAAGAGTTAAAGTTTCAAAAACTCATCAGGGAGGAAGACTAGACGTCTATAAAATTGTTACAAAACTTGCAAAGTAAAAGCATATAAAATAGAAGTTAACATCTGCTTCTCAAAAATTTAACAGTTCACTCACTCTATACTAAATCACAGCTCGAAATGGTTTTTTCATTAGATTAGTCCAGTACTAGATTTGGCTTAAAACTATAGAAACACACTTTTAGGGTTTTAACGAAATTAAATTGAAAACTCTTACAATAAATTATTGTTTAATTTAAGAACAGCTTTGGTAAAAGTTAATGAATTCCAAAAAAGGAAAAAGAAGTTTTGTTTCTTCTGTTTTATTTGAGCAAACGTTTTAAGAGGAATTGAAGTAAAATGCTTTTGCTGAGAAAAGTATATTTGATAATTGGAATTTCTTGGAATTTAGTACTACTTCAAGATGTTTTAAGCTGATATTAATGATATTAAAGAGTATAATTTATCTTTACAAGATATTTTAATTTTATTGGAAAATTCCCTCATATTTCATACAGTCTGAATAGTTCAGTTATAGTAATAATTTAAAAATATTGAGTTACAAAGAATAGATCAAATTCTAATTTTTTACATCAAAATCTATAGTGAAGTTTATTATTAAGGTGTAATATGTCAAATAGGGAAGCATGGGCATGCGCTAAGAGTGGATGCAGCAGGAGGTATTAAATTATTTATGAAAATCCAGAGGAGCATTTCTACTTCCGTATAAAGAATTTTCTAGTCTGTATATGCAACACTTCCTTGAAATATTTTAGCGTCTTCCTTTTGCAATATGTAGCTACATTTAGATATCATTTAGTATTTTGTATTTCTGTATGATTTATTGATTATAGATTTGGTTACCTTAATAACCCAAATGAGAATGAAAAGGAAATGAACAACTAAAAAAATTTAAATTTTAGGACGTCTCAATATAAATATTCTACTTGGGCTAATTTCCGCGTTCATAAGTTTAAGAGTCTATCAGATCATTTTTTTTTAAATTTTTACTTCAATTTTACCATTTGTTTTTGACTATTTTTTCGTATGGGATTCAAATTGAAACATAGTCTCTACATAGTAGGCTTGTTCATTGAAATCTTACAAGCTATACTAAATTCACAAAAGCATTCACAATCTGGTTCTTAAAATAGAAGAAGGTGTAACAATCAGAGTAGTAACAATCGTAACAATCGTTGAACTAGCTGTGGTAACCGTAACACCAACAGTGGTGAACTCGATATGACAGCTAAGAACGAAAGATTGCTTCAGTCAACTGATCACGTCCAATAAATGGGTTAATTGAGTTTCAGCTAACGACAGAGGAACTGAAGAATTCAGGTTTCAAATCAAGGTAGTGACTTTTCTCAAAATCTTCCCTAGGTTGGTCACACCAAAGCGTCTGTATTACAACCAATTCAATAATGAAACTAAATAGTGAACGTCTTGGAGACTTGATACTGTTTTCAATTTTGACATGGATAATTGCAGGCACCGACACTTTCAAAACACCATAGATTTTGTTAAATACATTTCTTTAAATTAAAAGATAGGAATGACCACTGGAAGAAAATTCTTGTGCTGCTCCAACAATCGATATGACTTGTGGCAATTCAATCCCTATCAACTCGTATACGTATATGGATAACCACTAATTTCTCAGGACGGTACTACACCAAGATTTCAATTCACGTTTACGTTCTAAAATTTGTCGTACGTTGAAACGTTTATCACACACTTTAAGCTTGAAAAGGTCAGTTATGTTTCTAGATAGTATGTACGGGCACGAATAAATAAAGCCGAAGCTTAGCAATAGTTCAAATTGCAAATTGGCATTCTACAATATGAGAGTTGTACCACGTTGTAAATGAAATCCTTGCGGGTTAAATTGGTATCATTCATATTTGTCATCAAAATACTTACGAGGGTAGTCTGAAAAGTTTCCGACCTCAACGTGAAGATGGCAGCACTCGTAAATAAAAGCTACTGAATTTCGTTGTTCATCTGTTGACAGTTACTCACCAAAGTTTCAGCCATTTTGGACGCGCAGTTTTTATGTAACAGTCGTTTGAGTGAGTTGATGTGAGTTTTTTTGTGAAAATGGACAAAATCGAGTATCGAGCTGTCATTAAATATTTGTTTTTGAAAGGCAATACGCCTTCGCAAATAAAAGATGAGTTGGATTCTGTGTATGGGGACTCTGCACCATCATTTACCACAGTGAAATTTTGGGCTGCTGAATTTAAACGTGGCCGTAAGAGCTTGGGAGACGATGAACGTTCGGGACGTCCAAAAACTGCAACTACCGACGAAAACATCGCCAAAGTTCACCAAATGGTGCTAGACGACCGCCGAATTAAAGTGAGAGAGATAGCAGAGGTTATGAACATGTCAAAAGAACGTGTTTGTCACATATTAAATCAACATTTAGGCATGAGAAAGCTGTCCGCGCGTTGGGTGCCGCGTTTGCTCACGTTAGACCAAAAACGTGTTCGAATGAATATTTCCAACGCTCTTTTGGCGCAGTTTAGGCGAAATAAATCCGAGTTTTGGCGCCGATTAATTACTGTAGATGAAACTTGGATACACCATTATACGCCCGAAACAAAAATACAGTCCAAACAGTGGACTGCAAAGGGGGAACCGGCTCCAAAAAAAGCAAAAACTGTTTTTTCGGCTGGGAAAGTGATGGCGACTGTTTTTTGGGATAGTCATGGAGTTATTTTAATCGATTATCTTCAAAAAGGAAAAACCATTACAGGAGCATACTATGCATCATTACTTGACAAGCTGAAGGCAGAACTTGCGAAAAAACGGCCACATTTGCAGAAAAAGAAAATCCTGTTTCACCAAGACAACGCACCGTCTCACACCTCAGCGGTTGCCATGGCGAAAATCCACGAATTACGGTTTGAACTGCTTGACCATCCGCCTTACTCACCAGATCTAGCCCCAAGCGACTTCTTTTTGTTCCCTCATCTAAAAATTGCGCCCGGAGGACAAAGATTTTCGTCAAATGAAGAGGCAATCACCTTCGTGAACAATTATTTTGCAGAGAAGAATGCCGAGTACTATTTGGACGGGTTACAGAGATGGGAGCATCGTTGGCAGAAGTGTGTAGAGTTACAAGGAGACTATGTTGAAAAATAAAAAAAAATTTTCAGAAAAAATGTCTTGTATCTTTGTTAGGTCGGAAACTTTTCAGACCACCCTCGTACATCGTTAATTGCTCTTCGACACCAAGACGTGTTTGATTTCGTAGAATCTTGGCTTGCATTATTAACGGTCGCCCGACCCTGCATAAGCCAGATTTACATTAAAATTAGGAGAGAGTGGAAAGTTTTTGAGTCTCATAAAGCCTTCTGTGTTTTTTTCTGGTTGGTTTTAAACCCGCTCGTTCCCGGTCTCTTTATCCGGATAAGTGGAAGTTGCGTGCGACAGAGCGCAAGGCATTCTTTGACTAGCTTTGTTGTTGCTTGGCCACAACATTTTGCGGGCTACGGGTTAATTATTTGTGGAACATTATAGTTATTTGGTGAACCCTAGAAGGTGGGCTTCTAAAGGGTTGTAAATTATGCTGTGCTTAGCGGATGTACGTGTTAAAAGGTTTTACCCATTGACTTTTAAGTTTGTGGAAAAAGGTGATTTCATCACATCAGTGGGATTATGTAAAGTGGCAAGCAAAGATCGTTTCATTGTTTAAATTCATCTCGTTTGGTTACGTCTCTTTCGGGGTCGTCCACATAACACCTAGTGAATCGGTCCTTGAATTATTGTTCGCATTGTGGAAAAGAAACTATTCGTTTGAGTGGATTTTGGTGTAAAACAATACACTGGACACTATAAACTAAGTTTTCTGTTTGTTAATAACAATTTTAAAAAGAAAAACGCCCGAATTCGATAGTGTGTAGCAACTTTTCGTTGAATCACAGAAACGTTCGTGAAATTCAAAATACTTACGGGCTGCCATCCAAATGTATAGAACGCAACGAAGCCTCAAAGTTTCTGGTATTTTATTGATAGTATTTCTAAACGAAAGAAACCTGGAGGAATCAAGTAGCATGTAAAAGAACCATTTATTCTTTTGTTTATACTTTGTTGTTATTATGCAGTTTAAGTCAAAAATTCGCTTAGAAAAAGAATTATTAAAAATTTTTCTTCAATTTGACGTTTATATATATCCTTTTGTAAAATTATTTAGCTTGTATTCTGAACGTTCAAAGGTAAGTTTGGCTAGGACCACCCCGTCTTTGACTTGAGCTGCGGGCTTGAACATCTTTCGTCATCCGTAACGGGCCTTAGGCTTCTTTTTCAGCTTTTCTTCGTTACATATTACCAAATTTAGACTATTGTGGTAAGAAGATGGAAGTTTTTGTTGAACTAATCACTACTAGGACTATCCGTTTTAAGCGTCTTTTCTAGAGACTAAATTAAGATTTTTAAATTTTTGATGCTAAATTCACGTGATAGGCAGCTGGTCTTTATTTGGAAAAACCTCCCGACGAGACGGGTAGTAACCTCCGGCTAAACTTGGAATATTGACTTAGCGTATTAGAGCATGCAAGTATTACAAAGAGCTTTGTGCCCCGACAGCTGTTACAGCTCAACGGGAAGGTAACGATTAGAGTTAAGATTGATTTAAATAATCATACAGTAACAGAGTTATTCGTCTTTCTTATTTAAATAGAGACATTTTTATAGATAAAAAAAAGGTTTTGGTTGGCTCAAACAGTTGAAATAGATAAAATAGTATAGGAGAATTTTCCTGTAAGTCCTTTTGTTAACTAATCTAAGAGGTTAAAGTGGGAAATCGCTGGTTGGCCATAAAGTTATTTAAATTATAGTCATTGATAACTTACTTCTTGGTCCCGTTGACTAGATTACTTGTAAATCTTGAGGGGGGGGGGGGGGGGCGTTAAAAGGATGTGATTGAACAGCCCAAAATTATATTATTTAGAAGTGCTAGATCAAGATCAAAGTTTATAAATGAAACCCGTCTTCTTGTAAATTCAGCCACGGTGATAGGGTGACTCTGGTCACATTTTTGTTTGATATTGAGAATTCAAAGTCTACCATCAACTAAATTATGACAATAACTATCCATAAGAAAATGAAAAAGTACCCGTGGGAAATCTATTTTCAATCTAAATAGTAGACCGAATACTCCTCTTCTGACGTTGATGAAAACGTCTACAATTTTGGTTTATGTTCAAATACTGATGTAAATTATTGTTACCGCAGTAAGTAAATAACTCCGAAAGCCGCCCCAAATAAACACTCATTGGAGAAAGCAGCAGGTAAACAATTTCAAAGGCCTCTTTCAAACTATTGGTTCTTGAAAGATATAGCTAGTAACCTATCCTAAGAGGCTGTTCTATAAAATTATGTAATTTAGAACTTTTCTGGGGAATCTTATGACAAGGTTAACGTTTATAATCCATTTTTACATTTATTGAGTTTGTCAAGTTTTCGCTGAACAATAATGAACAAAAATTAAGTTAATAATTTTATAAATCTAAGTTCTGGCTAATCCTATGCTAGTGTATTCTAGAATGCCATTAATACTCACGTAACAATTTTTATCTACGACAGTTTCAACTTTCTCCACATAAAGGGAAAGTTTCAAACCTCTTTTTACCAAAAGCAAGAAATATGATACACGTATTATTGATATTATAACAACTTCAAACGTAGAAATAGCACTTTTTGGATATCAAAACTTTATTGACGAATCGTCTGTTTGTTGAATAAAGAAAGCATTTGATCCCTCAAAATTGACGATCAACCGGTAAACGAAAATATGTTCGGATTTAGAATATGCTTCAACGAGAAAGTCAAAACTTTCCGAAATGAACACCATAGCAGAAATCGGACTTATGAAACTTAGGGTGTAAATGAACTGGAAATCTAAAAGATGATTGATTTGAAGTGTTCTAAAAGAATTATAAAGTTGGAAAAATGCTTTATCACCGAAACTGGAACAGATGTGTGGAATATTGTTCGCTTTTAAGAAGAAGAAATTCAGGAATGCTGAGCCATCTATTTTTATGAGTATTTTACGAATCGCAATGATAAAATTTTAAATTCAAACACGGAATATTTCATAGCGGTGAAGTATAAGTTACACATTGGGTATGTGTAATAGCAAATCGTAAAAATTTGAACGTCGTATAGTGAGGAAGGGAAACGGCAAACACACAAAGGTAGGTTAAACGATAAAAGGTACAGGGCTGCTGTAAACAATGAAATCGCATTGGGCGTGTAATCTACCGCAAGTTAACCTGGAGATTCTATTTTCTGTTGGTTCCTATATGCAAGCAAGTAAAGTCAAGAGAAGCTTTGAACTTAAATTCAAACAGCAATTCGTATTCAAGGTACCTCTTTTGAGAGTCATCGTTCTGCTTCCCTCCGTGGCGCTGAAGAGTCCATTACACGTTGCGTCTCCGCTTTGTGCGACTCTGAATTCAATGCCATCTAATGCTTCCGACGCCACAGATGCTTTTTCATATACAAAGCATCTGAATCGGTCCTCGTTCGACGTCGCATGGCTATGGTGCACTTTACCCACAAGGTATCGTGAACTGCCCTCTTTCCATACAGCTAAACATTGCAACTCTTCCACTGAAAGCGAATAAAAAGATTTAAAATGAAGTTAATCACGTTTATAGCATAGTCATAAAGCAACTCATTAAAGTGGCCGTTTCAATTTTATTTTAATTTTTTGCGAGTTAAACGAAAGAGCTCTTTAATACGAATAGTTGGCAATTCAATACGTTTCTGATTTAATTGCTTTGTACTATTCCGTGGTTTAATTTGACAAAATACAAAAATGCATTCATTTTAACAATAATTGTGAACTACTAGTAGAAAAGTTAAAGGAATAGTAAAGATCAAAGTAGAACTTTGATATATTCAGTGAACCAAATGAAAATTGCAAAAAAGAAAATTTTGTTTTCTAGAATAAATTCTGTAAAGGAAAGATACAAAAAGAAAATTTAAATTGTATACAAGTTTCTCTAAAGCAAAATATAAAGATAAACTTATTATTATGTGTCACATCCAACCTGTGCTTTCAGATGCATGAATATCAGGACACGCTTGATAACTAAGTAAAAGCCTGCTGTCTTCGGTACAGGTATCGATGCTGGACAAGGGGTATCGGCATTCTCCATGTCCTCTGTTATACGTGAACGTGAAAGGTCCTCTGAAAGGACAAGGAACAGGCGCAGCGTTTTCACGAAACATTGAATACAACAGCGCGTCGCCCGTGATCAAACTGCAAAGCGACGGAAGCAATTCCTTACCATAACAAAAGGCTGAAACATAATTGTTAGTCTTCAGTAAAATTGTCAACAGTATGAATTGTTGCTAAATTAATTTACACGCTTATGCGTAGTTGTCTGAAAAGGCATTTATTATAGGATCTGGTTAAGTTACAGCACAAAACATTTCAAAATTAGGGTTTATTTAATCAAGGCTTATTTTTGATAAAATATTCCCCATCGGTATTAATTTTTCTTTTTTTTAACTGAATTGAAGATAAATTACGAATTAAAGGTGAGAGTGGTAACATGCAATTTGCTTTATGGTTTTGCTGTTAAAATTATTAAATTTAATATGTTTATGTTTATTGTTGTAATAAAGATAGAATCTACAACATCCTAGTTTATGGTTAGCTATTTCAAAGTTGAATTTAAAAGTGTAATTGTTATTTCATTTCCCTTACTTACTAAAAGCACCTAAAAGTCATTTATATTTTATTGCTTTTTAAGTGTAATAGGCGACATACATTTGTAATCTTTGTCAGTTGGTAATTTTATTTTGAGAAAGACAAGCATCTATTCTAGATTTCTATAGGTGTCAAAACTATTAGAATTTTACGTTAAAGCTGTAATTACTATTTTAGATCATTTTTATTACTCCAGGGAACTAAAGCAAGGTTTCTGCTTATTGTAGTGGGACAAAGCTCAAGGGCTAAAATAGACCGAGTTAATCCAACTAGTTGTGGACCTTGCAAGATTGATCCAATTTGTCAGAATTAGTAAGTTAGTAAAAACTAAAATTCCCCAAGAGGATTTAATCGGCCTATTTTGATTTCGAGAATCTCCTATTAAACCCTGTTTCCTTTCTCTTCAGATATCCTATGATGGTAAAATTTATAATTTCTAGGTACTACTGTATATGAGAATTAATAGGCAATTTATCCACTAACCAAGATAAAAAAGTTGAAAAGTTTGGGTTTCGTCATCTCCAGGTTGCTTTTGGAAACTCGGCCTATCAAAGACAATTGCGCTTTTGAATCCATTAATCTCCTAGAAGGAGCTACATATATATAAACAAAAATGAGTTAGGTTAGTCTTCCATTAGTTTCTTGGGGAAGCTATTCACGGAAACGAGTATCCAAACAATGTTTCTAGAAACAATAGAATATTCAAAATAAGGTGTGTGTGATCAAATTTCCATGAGGGACAAATTTAATCTTTCTCAATACTGCAGTCTCTTAAACAACTCTTCTTTGGAAGATGATAATTAAGATTTTTCTCTATGTTCAACTCTACTAGAAAAAAAGTTAAAATGTTGATCTTAATTCAGTCCTGATGAAAACACATCGGTAAAATATCTGTAGCTCACCATTGCATAGGTGTTGAACATGGACTGAAAGGTAAGAAACCACCAATCTTGTACGTCTAGCAATTATATTCTTTCTTAAAAAGAATTTTTGAAGTATTGGAAAATTATCTTACATTGCCATTTATCCACACTTACATAAAAGGCTTCTTGTGCTAATCATGTTAAATGTTTATAAACCGTTGTACTTGCTATGGGAAACTACATTCAGATAAATATCGCCTATCGGTTAGCAAAGTAAGGGCCACATTCTCACATCTTCACTGGTTAGATGTAGAAGAAAGACTGTTAGTTTGAATTATTCAAAGGTTCAGTTTTAGAAGGTCACTATGAGAAGAAGCTTGGCACCATGGTGAGAAACAATCTGTCTTGTCCATCAAATGTACAGTTAATTCTAAGAATTTCCAAACTAGTATCATAGTAAATCATAATTGAAAATGAATTTCTATTTGCTACAAGAAATTCCTGTACTTTTACATTATCTATCTATTCTAGGTATTCTACCAAGTAAACAAGAAGATTGAGCAAAACAGAGATTAAATAAGAAAGTATTGGTACCGAGGTCAAAAAATATGCATATTAAGTTAATATCAACTTGATTGATATTTCGAGCGTGTTGCAGCTTTTCTCTTATTATGTTTAAAATTCGAGATAATTACAGACATACAGTCCTTACGTTTAGTATCTTATTAGTAAATCTTTCTCTTTGAATAAAAAGAAATTAAAAAACAAATTCATCAACCTTAAAATATTATTGATTAAGTTCTACTCTTTGAATTCTGATTAGTTTTGAACTTTAATGATATACAGAATTATAAAATATAAAACAACACTAGTTTTATTAACATACAAGACAGTTTATTCTTTCTTTATTGACTTGTCTATTCTTATAGATTTATAAGAACCAAATAAAGTTGTTTTGAGGCATTTGAGTATAGGCAACCAATAAAACGCAAGCACTGCCAATAACATCTAGATTTTATTGAACACTAAATTAAAATGTTTGAAAACAAAAATATATTTTAATTTTGAAAATAAAGCATAGGTAGCGTTTTTAAAGACATGTTTATTGCCATAAATCGATTTGATTAATGACCAACCAGCTGCATCCTTCTGGAATCTCGGATTATACCCACCAGTGGCTTTCAGTTAAGATTCTTTTATTTTTAAAATTTATTTCCTTACTGTGTGGTGTACATAATTTAACTGTGGATAATAATAAGATATCTTTAAGCTACTTTGCATTTTTATTCAAGTTTAGTAAGGCTTGAGGTAGGTAAAAAAAATGATTCATCTATTTTGATTAGGCATTTAAATGTATACAGGATGATCACCTTACTTATTTGTTTTGTGATCGACTAGCAATTAAAAAATGGTTTGCACATTAACGTTTTCAATGTCAAGAAAGAGTCAACTTTTTTGAGTTAATAAAAAACAAAAAAAAAAATTGAATCCAGCGATTACCAAATGAATTTAATTTAAAACACTCTCAACTTATAACAGAGGTATTTATGATAAGAAAGTAAAGGTTCTTAGTCAATTTCTGTTTATTCTAATCTAAATAAAAAAACAAATATATTTATACTCAGAAAATAAGAAAATAAATTGGAAAACAACAATAAACCAAAGGTAAATAAGCTAAATAAAGAAAAAATATTTTTTTGCCTGATTTATTACCAGAAGCTATTTTTTGTTTTCTTAATTTATTCATTCATATTTATTATTCATATATGATTGACATTATTTAATATGCACTACTTGCCTTCTTTTTCATTCAAAAATACAAATACTTTTTAGCTTTGTACTGACTGCTGACTAATTTGAAAATCACTCAAACTACATTAAATATTAAATAACATAAATACAAGTGATGTCTCTGTGTGAGGCAGAGATATTTAGAATAAAATGACTTATTAAAATAAATACTTGTGTACACTACATGGATGTATCCTCACTCATCTAATTGCTAATTCTGAGCACTGCTATATTTTAGTCATTTATTTCATATTTAGATAGTGATGAAATCTGTAGCTCTTTTTTATTTCTGAAGCAAAAAACCAAATATTGGCAAGAGGATTTCTCCTATTACTTGAACCTCAAAATCAATATCTATAAAAAGATTCTCGAATATTTAGTATTGATTCTAAATTCTCATCAGTTATCATATTCATAATTAGTGAAAAATAAAATTGTCAGTAATATTAAAAAAAAGTAAAGGTATTATATTATTTGAAATCAGAAATGCCCTCCTCCAAATGGAAAATGGAAAAGCTCCTGGTGAAGATCGCATAACCGCAGAGATATTGAACATGGGAGAAACAGCTCTTGGAGAAGCAATGAAATTACTACTAAATGGATGTCTAGTGGAAGGTAGAATACCAAAAGCCTGGAAAAATGCCAAAGTCATTCTACTCTATATACCAGCCAACAGAACTGGCCGGGTTCCGAAAACGATTTGATACCATCGACCATATACAAACAATTCGAACAATTATTGAAAAAAAAAACAGAACGCAATATTTCGTTACATCTGGCATTTATTGACTACCATAAAGCCTTTGATAGTATTGAAACATGGACATTTATAGATGGAATGGACGACGCTAGAATTGATTCCAGATATTATGCTATCATCAAGGATATCTATGACGGAGCTACCCTTCAAATAAAAATTGATGATGGTATAGAAACAGAAAAGATTATTCTCGGCCAAGGTGTTAGATAGGGCGACACCATCTCACCCAAATTATTTACTCTGGTTCTAGGAAACGTATTCAGACAACTAGACTGAAAGGAAAAATGATTAAAGGTCGACGGAGTGTACCAAAGTCATTTGAGGTTTTCTGACGACATAGTTTTGATAATTACAGACATCCAAGAACTAAATGCAATGCTAATTGACCTAAAGGAAAAATCAAAAAGAATAGGACTAAAAATGAACCTTAACAAAACAAAAATAATAAGTAACAGCTCAGACAATATTATCATAGATAAAATACCATCCTAGAAAATGTAGCATTCGGCAAGCTTAGTTAAATCCTAAGGAATAAAAATACACCAATGTATCTAAAGCGAAGGGTCTATGATAGCTGCATACTACCGGTTGCAACATATGGCCTGGAAACTATGGCAATAACAAAAAGAGTAGCAGAGCTACTAAGAGTTACTCAACGAACCATGGAGCGAACTATGTTGGGAATCATCTTGAGAGATAAAATTTGCAACAGTAAAATATGCCGCAGAGCTGGTATAACTGATATTATGGAGAGAATAGCAAGACTCAAGTGGCAATGGATTGGGCACTTAACAAGGCAAGATAAGGAAAGATGGTCAAGTAAAGTAACTTTCTGAAGACCAAGAGAAACTAGGAAAAGCGTGGGACGATCCCCAAAGAGATGGATCAACGATGTTAAATTAATAGCAGGCCAACGATGTTAAATTAATAGCAGGCCAACAATGGATGAGAACGGCTGAAACAACTAACTAGAAGGCTTTTGAAAAGCTGTCCAATACAACTATCTAGGTTACGCTAAAAGTGCCATGCAATCTTAAAAGGTTTTAGGGTAACAGTTCGATATAGCTACCCCTAGGATTTAACTTCTACAGTAAAACTTCAACCTTACCAATACATGTATATCCATTCAGAGAACTAAAAAACACCTGCGAAAGACCTCTCCGACGCCAAACACTTTGAGATTTTTAAAAAAACTTCGAAAACCGACAAATTTGACACTTCACAAGCACACCGACTGCCATGACACCATAATATCGCGGCTACGTTTCTACTACTCACCGCCAGTGTACCAACCGACAGTACAACAACCCAATTTCCCTAAACCACCTGGAGGACATTGACCCGGCGCAAGCATGAATGAATTCATTAATTCAATTATGTCCCCTCCAACAAGATTGGGGCGGAATTCTTAAAAAATGAATGTTTAACTGCTTCTAACCTAACCACCCCCCGCAAGACTCGGGTGGTATTCAACAAACAATGAAGGAATGTTTAATTGCTTCTAACCTAACCACCTCCACGCTTCGGCCTTCCCCGAACTTTGGTGTGGAATTCTTAGACGCGGGTCATGGTGCAGTAGAGGGTTGGTAGTGTGTGCAGCAGCTGACTTAGTTGCCAAATTCATTGTTTCAGATGTGCTTAAAATCGTGTTTTCTTTCCGTCGGTTTCACCAAGATTCCATTAATTTTCTTTACCTCCGGTTACCTAATAATTGTGTTCTGTGAGTAATTCTCTACTTGCTGATACCAAAAACTTGCTCTAAAAACGGCGTTCTCCTAGGATTAGCTATATCGAACAAGTACCGGTTTCAGTACTGATCTGACCAAACTCTCACAATTATGACACTTAGAGCTGACAAAACATGCCCGATAGTAGACACGGTTCAGATTGGCTAATTTGCCAACAGAAAGATTCTTGTTTAGACTGTCAGCATTCCTACTAGCCTCTGGGTGTCACTGGTACAATTTTGCCCTAGAGTCTGTAAATCGTCTGGTTCTATATGATGATATAACATTGAATTATTTATTTCCAGACCTGGGAAAAATTTGAGATTTTGGATGTAGATTTTACTTGGCTCCTAGACTGGTTTGATCCCGGAGTTTCCAGATACCTAGTCTCTCAGATCAGTCCAACTCTGATTAGCCTTTAGTAAACATAAACTTAACAGTTTTTGTTGAACTAAGGTGAATCTCCATACGAATGCCACTTGTAGGAAATGCAACACTAAAAGAAAACTGCCTTGTACTATCAAATATCAATAGTAGAAATTCAAATGTTGGTATCTACTACCGGAAGATATTTAACTGTCTCCACCTTGCAAGATTTTGAATTGAGTAATGCGGGATGCGCAATAGACTAACTATTCTTTATAAGCACTGCGCTCACAATAAACACAACACAAAGTTGTTGACTAGGAAAGTTAATTACAAAATTTGATTTACCACAGAAAACGAACTATATAATAAATCAGAAAGCGATAAAAAACATAAATCTAGCACTTGTTGAGAAAACAAGTATCGAAGTAAGGGGGATGGATTAAGATGCCACCATGATACGAAATCTAGTCTGTAGTGTGGATAATTTCAACTTTGCCTTCATTTCACTAACTCTGCACATTATGCTGGCATACATATTAGAGTTCTCTAACGTGTTAGCTAAGTACTGCAGTTGCCTCACAAGAAGACCTATAGACAGAAAACACTGATGCATGCTAACAACAGTTAACCACCTAGTTATAAAGTTGTACCTGAGGGCAGTAGATATTTTTATAACTACAATTACAGACTAACGACAAACAGTAAATTGTTTGAAAATCAGATAAGAGATGGCTAAAACCAAAAACCAAACAAAACAGATGATACATGTCATCACAATGATTACAGAAGTCATAGACCGCAAAGACAAACCTGAAAGCCTAGTATTAAATTAATATGTTATCGCCTCTCCTATACGGTTTTGCTTGTAAAAACAATTGAGCCAAATTCATAAATAGAAGAAGATACCTGAAATAATGAAATTAGACTTATGGTTATTGAATAAATAACAAACAAGATTTAGAAGTCTTGGGAATGAGAGGTAAAATCTAAACTTTTTGGAAGATTACATGTTGCCATAATGTCAAGTCACTACTGATTTGCACCCCTGGTCTATTACAGTCTTATTCATATTTTGAGTTTGTTAGCCAAAAAAGAAATGTTTGCGAAAAAGAGTACGTTTTGGGAAAGGTGGAGCAAGATGAGCTGTTATTATTAAATAGTACCCCATCTTGTCCCACTTGTTTTTTTGTAACAATCTCTTTTTAGAATTAGTTTAGAAATTATACTTGAAAGACTGAAAAAGAATTCTGATCGGAAATGGCTATAAAGCTGTTTTTGAAGAAAAGATGAGATACTACTAGGCTTACAAAACATTTCCGATCCCTCAAATTAACTACAATACTTTGGAAAGAAAAGTAAAAATCGTGAGAAGTGATGAAATTTATGGAACGTTCGCAGACAATAACTTCAGGTTTATCAATTAGTTGTCAAGAATAACAAATCGCATCGCACCTATCTAAAAATGGTAGTTGTCAGGTTGGCTCGGATTTACGAAATGTCATCCATTCAGACTTATCAATAAGAAAACCAGAGAATACGGCTGCTCGATCAGCAGGCTTCAACAAAGTTACCGTTAGAAACTTCTATGATACACACTAAATACCAACATGATCATGTAGGATATAACTGTTGGTGTTTTAATTTATGCTGAAAGAGGCACAAAAATCAATGTTAAGTTTGTTTCAGTGCAGCGTTTTTTGAGAAAACGAATCAAATCAGAATTAACGTTTAATGTTTCGTCAAGTGCTTGACGTGTGTAGTGATACAAGATGGACTCAGCAACAAGTGCTGTTTGTTATTAACTTTGTTCTTCTGTCTTTGTGAATCCGATCGAATCTAGGATTTGTGGTAACTCGCCAGGTGGTAAAACTTTCATTCAAGCAAAAACCATGTCAATAGCGATAAACGAATTTGGAAAATGCAAAGGCCACATTTGATTATGTCCTTTTCAAAAATACCAACTTTAGGCTTCTACGACTATTGAAATTGATAAATTGGAAAGATAGCTATAAGTTACCTTAAACACAATTGGAAAGAGAAGATAATACCAACGCTTCTAGTCCTCAACATGGTTGCTCATTCTTGCCCGATAAACAGCTCAAGCTAGTAGAAGAACAGAACGCTTTTATATTAGTTAATAGCAAACAACTGATTCCTTTACTAACTACACAACAAAAGAAATGATTTTTATCTTGAGTCGAATTGTCTTATTATGGCTGTACAAACATGGAAGATGAGAAAGACCAAGCCGCAAATGTCTGTCCACTCCACTCAGTGAAAATGACAAGTAATGGTAAAAGCCCAGAGAGTGACACTTTTCGATTCTGTACTGCATTCTCATCACCTAGTAGAGAAAGGTAGAAGGAAATGACTTTTTTGCTTTCTTCACTTCTTAGGTTTAGTTGATTTGAGATGTAATATATAAGAGAGATTGCCAAAGATTAACTATCTCAGCTTGTACACCGCACTTCTTATACATCTAGCATCTGTTTGCACTTAGATGATGTTTAAAATATTGAGAAGACGTTAAAGAAATTCCTATCACACATTCAGTTAGTTTGGGGCATTCTTTAAAAGGAATCAAAATTTTGACCTGGACATTTGGTGGTTTTTGGCAGTGAGGCTAATCACATATGGGACATCATATCTAGAAGATTTAAAAGATTATCCCAACT
>VTPC01001931.1:0-59032 GCA_011009095.1 Ignelater luminosus
TGGAATAGAGAAGTAAGAACAGATATAAAAATACAAGCCAATAAACCAGATTTAATTCTTTACAATAAAATAAGAAAACGAGCGACTATAATAGACATTGCCGTTCCATTAAGTTATAATTTACAGAAAACATACGCCACCAAAATTAATAAATATATAAGAACTAAGAAACGAAATTCAACAGATGTGGAAATTGAAAAATGTAGAATTCATACCTACCATTAATTATTATTATTTCTTCTACAGTTGTAATATCACATACCTTTATGAAGCATTTAGATGAATTAGGAATAGCACATTTAGAAAAACTGATACAGAAAGCTACAATTTTAGATACATGTTACATCATACGCCGATTTTTGAATACGGGATAACGTTTGTATAACTTGAAACATCCGTAATACAAAATTAATGAGAAACCATCTAAAGATGAGAAATAAAATACAAAAATATAAATAATAATAATGGTAATACGTCTTTTATTACAAGAAAAGAAAGTACATAAATTTCTAAGCCTTATTACATAAATATACAATGGCGAGGTTTAGAAAATCATTCATAATAATTATCTGTTCTACCACCTAACCATTAAAGAAGTGAGAAGCTTCGTTCATCGTGGTAGACAAGGTTGTCTAGAGATAGTTAATAATATATTTATGATTAAATTGATACCCAAATAAATTTAAATAATATATAGCAATAAAAAAAATTCAGACTTGCATACGTACTTACAAAATATCCAGAAATACATGAAATTGTAGTACTAATTATAGTGGCAATTATTATAAGTAGTTTTATGTCATGAGGAGGTTTATTGTAGTTGTATGCAATTTAATGTGAAAAGCAGCATTCCTAAAGAGTTGACATATATATTGGAGGTGTCAATAAACCTCTGAATCTAAGATTCAAATTATGAACGTCAGTTCTAAAATTAAATTTCCCATAGATATAAGGAAAAGTTTTATTTGTAATAACCAAAATATCAGAAAGAATCAGAAAGTTAGGTTTCTTGAGTTTATGTGATACTCTTCCTATTTAGGTTTTGGAAATCCTATAAATAAAGCGAATGCAGAAATTCTTGTATTTTTCTGCAACCAGTGGCGGGGTAAATTACAGCCCGAATTTTCAGGTTCAACCCGGCCCGAGCGAGTCGACAGGCCAAGCGGTGCAGTAGGCCCGATAACCATATAAATGATTGTCGGTTCTCTATATACCTCATAGATTTTACTTTACTTCTTTTTTCCGTAAATTTCTATTAAATTCTGTTTTCTTCATTTCGGTCTATCGGCCCGATACACACTAGTCCGAAATCACAAAAAGCTGGCCAAAAGTAAAAAAACAAGTTTTCCATTTCGAGTATTTTAGTTTTTAGATTGTATACTTGGAGTGTCAAATTCTGTACAAACATTCCGGTTTGTGATGACTGTAAGAGAGGGAGGCAGTTTAAATGAGCCACTTGATCGTTCGAACGTGTTGAAAACAAATCTCCGAAATAAGGTACTGCTAAAAGTAGTGCTGTTTCATTAAGTATTAACCTTTTTTGAAGATTTAAAATGCATCAGTCAGATAAAGATACGTAAAATTATAATTGAAATAAGTAATGTGCTTGAAACAAAAATTAAAATTACCACAATGCAATTTTTTCAAAACAATTATACAAAAAAAAACTTCACAATTTACAAATGTAGAAAAACTACTATGAATTCTGTAGACTTCTGTGACGATCTTGATTACCCCATACATGTAATTCAATGAACTAACATAATTGACAAACAACAGCTGCTCATAGGTGTTCGAACACAAATAATGCACGTGTTTCGCAATAGCTATCAAAATACTTATTTGTATGATGGAATTTATTTTCAGCCCAATCGGGCGACTCAAAAATATCTTGTACGCCATTTGGATCCGCCGTTTTGGATTTTTGAATTTTGACTTTACAATTGTTATTAGCGACCTCAGAAATATGGTGAAATTCATTTTGAGCCCAATCAAGCAACTCAAAAACATCTTGTCCGCCATATTGGATCCGCCATTTTGGATTTTTAGATTTTGACTTCTAAATCGTAATCAGTGACCTCGAAAACCCCAATATGTAAATCTTCGTGGACGTAGAACAACGTTTTTATATTTTGACCACGTTTTCGGGATTTCAGACCAGTGTGTGACAGGTCGGAACGGCCTGAGTAGCTTGACAAGCCCTAGTCACCCGATAGATCCAAGCCGCTCCACAGGCCCGAACGGCTCCACAGCCCGGCCAAAAGTCCGGTCCGTGCAGGTCTCTAGCGTGAATACAAGCTCCATAAAAAGATGCACAATAGTTAAATTTGGATAGAGCACAGAATAATCTTATGTTTGGGACTTAAAAGGTATCTACTCTGAAATATAAGTTTTAAAGCGGTTTAAAACTTTTGCAAGCAATTTGTCACAGGTTTGCAAAAACGCAACTTTGTATCTAGTATAACTTATTAGTTCTTTGTAGTATCTACTACAACCAATTGATGTTAACATCATGTAATATATATTCCTTCCTTCCAAAAACCAATATTTTAGCTATGGTAGGATTGATTTTAAGTCCATGATTGTTAGTACGAATTAATAGTTCCTTCAAATCAGATTTGATTTTCTCACAAGCATCTAACACTTCACTAGGGATAAATGAGAAATAAATTTGAGTGTCATCAGCGTATTGATACATTTAACAGTTTTCGATACATGTAGGAAAAGTAAACGCCTGACAGAACAATTGGTACCTATTGTTACGCCTTACGCGTAACAAGAAAGCTTATACAGCTTTGCTCGGGTCGTACTTACATATTAAAACAATAATTTAAATAAAAGAAATTAAGAAAACTAAAACTATTTATTTTTACCACTCACTTAATCCAGTATATATCAATCAACATGATGGCGACGATTCGATTACAAATCATGTAGTCATACATTTTTTACTTTTAAGTTCTGTTTACAAACTTGGTATAACCCATTATCAAAACCCTTAGCAAGCTATAAATTACAACACACAAAGAGTTGCCAAACGTTAGTTTTGTAATAAATATAGCGACATGATTGTAAGCCACCAAGAGTCCAAGAATACAAAATTTAATAAAAATTATAAACCCAAAAATCCAAACGTAACACTATCATTTAAGTAAGTTTGAAATAATTTTATAGAGTCCAACATAATGTAGTATTGAAAGAAGAACTCCATAATCTATCATATCGAATGCCTTAGAAAAATCTGATAAAATCAAGACTACTACCTTTAGCAATAGAAGGGAAAATGTCATCAGTGATTTTAAATAAGGCAGAGATACAGCTGTGCCCAGGTCTCAAATTGGATTGTCTATCAAGTAAGACCTCATTCTCTGTAAGATATCTACGAAGTTAAGATAATATACTTATTGGACGCAAGTTCTTGTATGCCTGAAGAGAAGATATTTTAGAAATTGAGGGATAAACTGAAAATCTTATACAGCAATGTAGGGCAAAAGGAATGGTGCACAAAGTTTAATTATTTTAAGACTTACGAGTATACTGTCACAATCGGAAGAATTTGATTTGAGACCACGATTATTTTAGAAATCTCATGTTCAGATACAATTCTAAATTCTAGATGAGAACGCATGGTTTTTTTATATGATTTTTATAATACGATTTTGACTCATGGTTGTTACTATTCGGCAAAGAAGTTGAATTAATAAAAAACTATTAAGTTCATCTATCCTAATAAACCTTTCCGGAGCACTACTGGGGTTAGATTTGTTAGCAATATTAAAAAGTTTTAAGGTGTTCCAGAGTGAATTAAAACTATTGTTTTCAATACGTTGATTTGCAGTAAGTCTTCTTACCATTACAGCTGTAACTTGATTTCTAAGAGCTTTATACTGATTCCAATGGGCAATCTTGCATAATACTTTATTTATCAATTGTCCACGGCGCAAAGGTTTTAGACACGTAATTAAACTAGCATTAAGAAATTCTACTTTATTGTCAATATTATTTATATCATATAAATTTCTTCAAGGAATCATTCTTAAGTGGTTATTAAAGGTTTCATAATCGAAATTTCTAAAATCTCTAAAAGCTCTAAGAGTAAGTTTTAAATTTTGTTTTCTATATTTATTTTACAAAAACTAAATTATGATCAGAGATATAGCCTACACCTGAATTATTAATAAAATTCTCATTACTTATAATGATTCAGTCAATTAACGTATTTGATGTTCCTGTAATTCTTGTTGGTTCATCAATAATTTGTTTTAAGACAAATGCCTTCACAGATCGATAATAAATTGTTTGAATTAGAACTATTAAAATTAAATTTGTTTATATTTAAGTTGCCTAGACCAAAAATATCTTCAGAGGGAAAGAGTGCAAAGGTATTAAGAAATTCTAAAAGCTTGGTGAATTATAAACTACCCCAATAGTAAATTCCTTATTTTTAATATTTACCTTAAACCAAAACAGTTCTATAAAATTACTTCTCTATATTGCAGGGTATTTCAAAAAGACTTTTACATAAACTCCAACTTTTTCTCCCCTAGTTAACCTGTCTCGGCAAAAAAATATATATCCATCTGTTGCGATAACTCTGGAGATAACCATGTCTCATTAACAGCAATAGTATCGTAATCTGCTACCATTACATTTTCCTGAGATTCTAACAAATTCCATTTTATGTATTTATGCATTGCGTCAAAGTAACAGTATAATAAATTAATTGACAATGATTTATAATGAGATGAGATAATACTAACAATGACCAACTGTTTGTAGAAAAACGACAATAAAAGAAATAAACACACCAAGAATGCGTACTAAAATATTAGTTTCCAGAACCCTATTAATTTTATATTAATAATATTCTAAGGTAAATAAGTAAATTTGAATAAAAAGGGTATAATAAAATAAGGAAACAGGAAATATTTTTTATTTCTATTATTATTCGTGTTTATGCAGAAAATAGAATAATAGCATACAAAAAGTGTTATCTTGATCGCGTTGTGGTTCGTATATCCTAACTTACGCTTATGAATAATTGCGACCAACAAAAAAGTATCACCCAAGGAGAAAAAGAAGAAAAATAATGCTAGTAGCCGTAAATATTATCAGTAAAATAAGAATTGGAAAATTTTAGTATCTTTACTAAATGCTTAAAATATAAACAAGACAAATTTGTTTAATAGAAATAAATTACAGATTCAGGATGTATCCTTTTAACACTAATAGTTTACGCAAATGCAGCTGCTTGGAACTATTTATGACAGAAACTGTACTTGAAAACGCATTAATAAAAATTGGATAGCATTTTTTTAAAGACAAAAATCAAAATCCGTTAACAAATAATTTATAATTACGGGTGCTTAATGTTTAAAAGAAAAATAAGTACTGTACCAGTAATAGATACATGACGATTTGTTACGTGCTCCCAACCATCATTGCGATAGCTTTTGCAATTGATCCTCGGTAGTAACAGTATTAATCTTCTTATCTTTTGTTTTGATATACATTCTTCCGAAGACAAGATTTTCTACTGTATTGTTTGTAGTCATCCAATTTTTGTTGACTTATTGCTATTTCATAATTTATACATTTGTTTTCTCCTAAGAATGGTTTTACGTTACTTTTTAGTTCCTATATTTTCTTTAAGACATCTGGTACCAATATCGACGATATGCTTTTAGTAAATACTGCAGTGAATTCTTCATTTTTAAATAACTCTTTTACTTTAACTTCCATTATTCGCTTATTAGATTGTTTAAAAGATTTAGAGGTCATTTTCCTTTGAAACCATTTTCTGTAAGCTTTCGTTTATGTTCATAAAAAAGATCCTAATCAACGAAAGCTTGCAGAAAATAGTTTCAATTAAAAAAGACCTATAAACCTATTAAACAATCTAATAATAAAATTGTTCTAAATTAAATATTCGAAGGTACTACTAAAATCATTCTACAAATTAATTTAAAAGAAATGAACTGCATTCGTATTCGTTTAATACCTGAAAAAACCTTTCAAGGTTGAATATCTTCGCAGCTGATTTCCTGTTTCATTGACATTAGATCTTAAATTTATGACGTCACGATTCTAAAAGAAATTAAATTTGCTTTTCCTCTCAAATTTTGGTATTCAATTGTCTTAACGTAATAATCAAATCCAAAATATGAAATTTCACATGCGATTTTTAAATTAATACTATAATTTAAGGGTGCTGTGAACTAGTTAAGACGCAACTCTGCATAGTACATTTAAATCTCATTTAAAGCACCACCTTTTTGTTTATGAATAATTGCTAAGTTTAGGGTTGAAACTAGTTTTAACCAAGTTCTAAAACGTTATGAATAATGCTGTAAAATGTTTACGTAAAGTCCCTTGCCGCAAATCCTCCTATTTTGACAAATTATTCATACACATACATAGCACTTCTTGCAATTTAAGTTTTATGTTAACGTTTCTACAAACGTATTTATCAGAATTTAATGATTGCTTGTGAATTAGGGGTTACATAATGTTTATTTCATTTTTAATTTATTAAGATTCTAAAGTTGTAAATTCGGTTAACAGCACCTTTAAATAATAATAATGTTCAAAGTATCAATTAGTTCACATTAATTTTAATAAAATTGAATACATAGGTTACAATACATTGCAATCTTTTTATCGTAAGTAGATAAGCAGACTTACCAAGTTAGTGTGGCAAATTTTTTATGAAGCTTAAAAGTACAACGCATTGAATGACTGACTTCTTTAGGCTATATGATTCAAAACTAAAAACCAAATGCGAAATCAAATTGTCACGAAATCATTTGCAGCCATAAATCAATACATTTTAAGTTATACTTGTGATGTTTCAGGCAAAGTAGAAATCTGCAGTTCTGAAGATTTAGAAATTCAGATACAATGAGAAGGAAAAAAATTATTACTGAACTTACAAAACTTGCACGTCAATAAAGTTAGCACCACTCCCCCCATTTGCGCAAATGAAAAAAGATTAGTCTATAATTTAGCACTAATTTAAGACTAATTTGTACCCAAAAGCATTTTTGTTATAAATATTTTTTAGCTGCAAAATGCAAAATAATAGTGTAAATTATACCACGTGCAGATTCCAAATAGTAAATAGGCAAATAAATTTTAGTTTAAAAGTCGATCTAAACTCATAATTCACATATTTGAATTTAAGACTAATTTGTGCCCAAATGCATTTTTGTTATAAACAATCTGTTTAAGCAGCAATAGCATAATTAGCCCAATAGAATTATGTTTTTACCCGAAAAACATTGTATACCAGATAATTCCTTTTGGACCTTAAAGAGCTTAGATTGTAGCATAAGATCCCAAAAGTTCGGAAAAATCTCACTGGTGCGTTTTCCGGAAAAGGAGGAAAAACGCGAAAAATTGGCATTTCTTCTTTCTCGTAGCAGCTAGACTGTTAATCGTAGAGAGATGATCTTTTTTTTTGTTTTGCCACAAATCTTATTAGCTATCATTTTTACTCAAAGCATTTTTCTCGGTTTTATTTGGATTAATCGAAATTTCACCCAAACAACAGTTGTGCCTTGTTTTCCTAGCTTTAATTTGATACCAATGAAAATGAAAGGGAGATGAATAATAATTAGAGATGCAGTAAAGAAAGTGGCATTGTTTCATATCATAGTGACCGACTTTTGGCATGGCCCGGCGTTTAAGTTTAAATATGTTGACCGTCCTGCCAGCATAAAACTAATAGTTAACTTCTGAAAAATTTTAACAGTAATTACATTCTCTCATACAGTGACCACCATGTGGCCTGCCTAGTACATTTCGTAAACTCCTAAAGACTTTTTTTTGAACAGAATACATCAGAATTTCATTTTTCGTTTAGAAATTTAGAAAACATCTTTATTCTGTTCAAAACATGTCAAAACTCTTTTGTTTTGCCAGATCTCTTGAGAATACTTATTGTTCTCGAAAGATCAAGGGCAAAACTCATCAGAACTCTTTGTTTTTTACCGACAACTTTTCAAAACTCTTTCGCACTTCTTAAACTCTTCGGCTCTTTTTTGATCTGATCTGAACTCTTCATAACTCTTTATGTTTTGACGAGAACTCTTCGATTTTTGTTGAGTATTCTTTACAACTTCTTCGTTCTGCTCAAAACTCTTCCTGTTCTGCACAAAATTTCTTTGTTTTGCCCAAAACTCTTTAGAACTCTTTGTCTTCTACAAAAACTTCTTTATTCTGTACAGCATTCTTTAGAACTTTATTCATAAAACATATTACTCATCTGAACTCCTGTTCGTTGTCCAGGATTCGTTAGAACTCTTCGTGTTCAGACCCGAAATTGACAAGTCTGTGAGATCTGCTGAAAACTCCTCAGTACTGAATAGAGCGAAAACGTTCTGATGAGTTTGAAACAGAAGAAAGGTGTTCCGAGCCAAACATGTAGAGTTCTCAAGAGTTCTGTGCAGTTCACGACGAGTACTCAAGATTTATGGACAATATGCAGGTAAAATAATAGTTAATAACAGAAATGCATTTGGGTACAAATTAGTCTTAAATTCAAATATGAGAATTACGAACTTAAATCTACTTTTAAATTAAAATTTATTTGTCTTTCTATTGTTTGCAGTTTGCGCGTGGTGTAATTTTCACTATTATACAATTACTGGTTAAACGGATGGTTTATAACAAAAATGCATTTGGGTGCAAATTAGTCTTAAATTCAAATATGAGAATTATGAGCTTAGATCGACTTTTAAACTAAAATTTATTTGTCTATCTACTGTTTGCAGTTTGCACGTGATGTAATTTTCACTATTATGCATTTGCAGCTAAAAAAATTATTTATAACAAAAATGCTTTTGGGTACAAATTAGTCTTAAATTAGTTCTATGCAGTCATGCAAAATGTTTCGTAGTTGGTGAAAGGAAGGGTGTTGGCTTGAGTCAAGCTAGCACCCCCACATTTCAAAATGGTATTCTGGCAAAACGGCGTGGGTACAAATTAGTCTTAAATTAGTCCTAAATTATAGACTAATCTTGTTTTCATTTGCGCAAATAGGGGGTGCTAACTTTATTGCAACTATACCTCTTGTAGAATAATGAAGATTTGGATTGATAGTTTGTGGAGGTTCATGCAATCCTTTATTTTCAAGATTTTCTTAGTTCGTTAGTATTATACATGACAAGGCCTCGACAATATTTCGATTACCTTAGAAATTGTTATTGTAAAACCCCTGTTTAGAGAAAACACTTTGTCAATGAAATTTTAATCGATTGTGCTCTAAATTTAAGTCACTTTTATTTTTATTATCTACCCCAATCAATATATTGAGATTGACATACCTTTGCGTATACGATTAATATTTGATCGCTTAAAGAGAAAAGAAAATAATAAAACAACCATGTGCGAACACATTTACTTTTGCACCCTACATCTTCAACATTAAAAAACACAATGGTACAGTAATACTGATAATACAATATAATAAGGCATGCAGTCCTGTTATCTATTCAGTCAGTGCACTGCAAACCGTTAGACTGTGGTCGGGTACTGCACTTGCCAGAAAAATTTTTGTTCTAAATGTGAAAAGAAACAAACATGCCGCCTGCCTTGAAAGGTCTGCAGCTTTCAATTTAATAATAGGACAACTGTATAATTAACAAATTGAGAGAATAATAAATCATTACATTAATTAAAGTCAGCACTATTGAAGTCACATGAACCTTAGTCTTTATTCTGATGATCAGTTACAGGAAACACAGTTTAATTGTTGATCTTTTCAATACTTCACATTAGCCACTTGTACTGCTTGATTCAGCTTCCACAAACCTAAAGGAAGGCGAGAGTCCTTTATCAGAACCATCGCTAGAATGGGCAGATTCGATTGCTGCATTCTTGGTCCACTTGCTACGTTGAGTCAATTGAAATGTATTCGGCACTCCAGAGATACCAGAAATGTTAATTGAGTTGTATGATATCTATCCAGTCGACTGATCTTGACATCCCAAACGTAGCGGTTTGCTATCGCCACATGTGGTAGCCCGATGAAGAAGTGTGCAGGTGTCAAAGCTTCCAAATCATTAGAGTTCGAGAAGAGGGGAGAGACAAAAGACAGGCGTTTAATGTGAATTCCGTCTAAACCAAAACTGTATACATGGTTTCGAAACTCAAAGAAGCTTTACCCAAAACCCTTTTCAAATAGTGTTTAGTGCTTTTAAAATTAATTTCGTCTTAGTGTCTTAGAAATTGCTGCCATTATCACTACATTACCTCTCCTGGCCATGGATCGTCTCAAACATTCTATGAAAGCTTGTGTGGAAGGACTAGTGACCAATTCTAAATGGATGGCATTTGTACAGAAGCACACACAAACACTTATATAACATGTGAGAAGTTTAGCATTTCGTCCTGGTCTATCCTTTGATGGTAATTGTGCCGTCAAAGTCGACACCAACAGTATGGAATCGGAGTAACCCTTTTAATAAGTAAATTGGATTTTGTGCATTATATCTGAAGCATGTTATACACGATCTTACCGTTTGTTTTGCAAAATCTTCTCCAGTTATTGGCTAGAATTTTTTACGTAAAGCTCAACAGAAATGTCGGACCGGCATGTAGCAATCTAAGGTGTTCGAGAAATTAGAATTTTAAGACAGCCGCCTATTCTAATAAGACTGGTAGCTTCCATGAACTGGCATAATGATGTGAGCTTGCTATTTGATTGGATGTTCTTCTTCCGAAAAGGATTTCCTTTGCGCGTGTTTTATTAAAAGAGGCAGAGAATAAGTTAATTCCTTCCCAGTTAGAAGGCCGAAATTGTGTTCCTCCTTTTCTGACCAACGATTTTTAACAAAACGTATGCACCAAGCTAGGATTTTCAATAATGATCGATGGCACTTATGTAGTTAATTGTTGCAAATGAAGAAATAGTAGGTTTCCTTAATTCTGAAATACTTTCAAATGAAATGGCATCTCTTGTTCAGGCGAATGAGACGGACCTTTCTCTAGCCAACTGGGACCTCTTCAGCAAAGGTCGATGTGTGCCAGTTGAGGTGATAGCATGCCTAGCCAAATAATATCTGCAGGGTTTTCGAATAAACTAACGTAATGCCAGTTCGCAATCTCTATTAAATTTTGAATGGTGGCTACGTGATCCGCAACAAAGGTTAGCCGTCTGCTAGGGTGTAATTTTAACCGACAGAAAACGATTTTGGAATCGATTCACCAAAGCCCTCGCTTGAATGCGATCTCTAAAATACCTGTAAATAGTGTTGATAATTCAGCTAACAAGATTGCCGCCAATAATTCGAGCCTAGGTAATAAGATCTTTCAAAGGGATAAACATTAACACTATATGCCCTTTCCAAAACACCTGCAAACCCATCTAACTCAATTTTCGTTGCATTTGAGTCGAGAATAAGTCACGAGATGATTGTTTCATTGACGGACAGATTTGCTCTAAAAGTTAACCAACGGAAATGAGAACTACAACTACTACAACCACAACTACTATGTTACATGCAATAATTTACATTTGAAGTGGTCTGATTTATGCCAGTGAACGACATCTTAGTTGAAATTAGTTCGAAATTTAAAAATTTCCATGCATGTTCAGAAATAAAATGAGATTGAAATTCCGAGTCTAGCGAAACCTCAATGTTTTTTTTTCTCCACTTGAACTAAAAGTGTTTACCATAATGGTGGACAGCAAAATCGTACTATTGATTTCCGTGAAAGACGAATAGTTTGAACTGGCTTGACGGCCTGATATTATCGCGTTATCTATTATGCAACTGCTTTCGTTTAGCTTCATAACTGGTTGTGGTGCGGATTTATTATTATTTATATTTATGCAGAACCGTATGATGCTCTTTTTACATATTCTACAGGTTGCCGATTGACACCCAAATATAAAGTTAGCCTTTCGTAAACAATTGATACAAAGTTTTAAAGTTTTGACACTTTCAGATTTCTCAGCGGGATCGAGTTTTAAACAGAATTCACAATTTTACAGGAAATGAGTTCCTTGACAGTACGTACAAGTTATACGTTGGTTTCCTTGTAGTAGCATAAGACTTTATAATATTTTTGTTTTGTTTCTGATTTGTCAACAGCCGCAGGATTTTTTATAGTAAGTAAATATCGAATCTAATGTATTTTGTTGTTTATTTATAAACTCCATGTGCAGGAATTTTATCATTGCATTGGTAGCAGTATCTGAATTTGATTGTCTTTCCTACTCTTTTGAAGCGTCGTAGAGATTTTGGGTAAACACGGCTGTTGATTTCTTTATTTTACGTTTGTTATTATATGTTTACATAATACATCCTATGCGATGTGATAATTTGCATCAGTTGCTTCTAATAATAAGCCCTTTAACGTAGCGTGCAGGTAGATAACTTTTAACAATCGGATAATTCCACATGGTTATGATTTATGAATCATAGCAGTGAAAGTATCCGAAAATTCCTGCTATTTCGTAAAACTATCCTCGAATGTAAAGACGCTATAATTTTACATTATTAATTTTAATTTGTTTCGATTGGTTTTGGATTATCAACAACACCACGCGACGTCAATAATACGTCACCATTCGCGTTCCCTTGAGTCTCAATATTTTTTGTTTTATTAATTATTACGATTAGAAATTTTTCTATTACGTCTGCTGCTTTCGCGATTGATTCAAAATATAAATTTTGAAACTATTCACATTCCTCTTATACTTTTCTCCTGATCTGGTTCTAGATCGTCAATTTTTTCTTGGGTTTCATTAAACAAAATTAATGACGGTTCAATTATATTTAATCGTTTTTGTAAATTTTTTAGTGTTACATCTTTTACTTCTAATTCGTTAATATTTACAAATTTGAAAACGGCGTTAGTTGAGCTTTGAGGTGACCTCGCTCCCTATCAACCACGCACAAGAGAATGAATTTAAAAAGGTATAAAATTGGAACTTACTTTTAAGGATAACGGTGATTGGAGCGTCGGATCCTTCTGTATCGTGCGTCTCTACTTTCCGGTTGTCTTGTTCATTAAGAGGGCGAAGGACTATTTGTTAGATTGCGTAATATATTAGATTGATGTATATACCTTTGCTTATACACTTATTAATATCTGATCGGTAAAGAAAAAAAGAAATTTAAAAACATTTATGTATTTGTTTGGCGCGAGCACATTTACTTCTGCATCCTACATCTTCAACGATAAGAAATACAATGATACAGTAATATAGGTATAATAACTAAGGGATGCAGTCCCGTTATCTATGCGGTCAGTGCACTGCAAACCGTTAGGGTTAGATCCGGTACTATTCCGCCAGAAAAGTATTTCAAAAATATGAAAGGGAACGAACACAAAGTCTTTAAAATTGTTAATTATTTTTGACTCGACAATATTAGAAGGACCAATCCTAGCGGTACTTAATTTTGTAATTGAACAGAAGAGCAGAACGCAGCCAACATGCAACTTTAATTAGACCTGAATGAAATATATCGAATATTTCATCATTGCTACATTTATTGTGTAGATTTTGAAAGCTGATAATTAATTACTTTCAGATATGCAATAGATATTTAAGTGTCTCCCCAATAGAAGATTTAAAGTACTCCAAAAAGTCTGTTCGAATCTTGATGATCCAAACTCGGTATCAACAAATGGTGAAAAATAATTTGAGAACCAAAACATTATTTACTACGGAGAAACATGGTATATCACGCTGTATGATCACGATCAAAAAAATTAAGTTTTCAATAAAATATTATGTAAAAATTTTTGAAATTTTTTTATTACTTAGTAATTAATTACAATTAGAGAAGTATAGACGTATTTGTTTGAAAATAATTATTTACTTTTATTATAACAATTTAATAATATTTTTTCTATCAATCTTAAACGCACCGTAGTGTACAGCCAGTAAAAGATTGTATGACAGTCCACTGTATATAATAACACATCGTTCAATAAGTCCCGAGACTAACAACGAAAACAACATTTTTTTTTTCAAAAATCATTTTTATTCATCAATATAATCTCCTTTTAGAGTGATACAATCTTTCCAACGCCTTTCCAACATTTCTATACCATGTTTATAGAAGGATTTATCCTTTGCTTCAAAATAGGCTTCAGTTTCGGCAATGACCTCCTCATTCGAGCCAAATTTTTTTCCCTGGAGCATTTTTTTGAGATCAGCAAAGAGCCAGTAGTCGCTGGGGGCTAAATCTGGCGAATACGGGGGGTGGGGAAGCAGATCAAAGCCCAACTCGTAGATTTTTGCCATTGTTTTCATGGACTTGTGGCATGGTGCATTGTCTTGCTGAAAAAGGATTTTTTTCTTCTTCATGTGCGGTCGTTTTGCTGCGATTTCCTCCTTCAAACGTACCAACAAGTCAATATAATAATCACTGTTGATCGATTTACCTTTTTCCAGGTAGTCAATGAAAATGACGCCATGTGTATCCCAAAAAACAGACGCCATGACTTTGCCAGCAGATTGCTGCGTTTTTGGACGCTTTGGGCGGCTTTCGCCAGCCATGCGCCACTCAGATGATTGCCGATTCGACTCTGGAGTGAAATGATGTATCCATGTTTCATCCATGGTCACGTATCGACGCAGGAAATCCTTTTTATTGCGAGTAAATAGCGATAAACAGCTCTCTGAATCGTCGATTCGTTGCTGTTTTTGTTCCATTGAAAGCAATCGCGGCACCCACTTGGAAAAAACCTTTTTCATGCTCAATTTTTCATGAAGGATTGTAAATACGCTTCCAGATAATATCTGTGTCATTTCTGCAATCTCACGGACCTTTACATTGCGATTTTTCATTACGATTTTGAATATTTCACTCACATTTTCCGGTGTAACGGCTTCCAAAGGCCTACCCGAACGTTCCGCATCGTTTGTGTCCGTACGACCACGTTTAAACTCAGCATACCAACGACAAATCGTTGATTTGGATGGAGAGGAGTCCGGGTAACGTTTCTCAAGCCATTGCTGGGCTTCTACGGTGTTTTTACCCATTAAAAAACAATGTTTTATCAACACGCGAAACTCGCTTTGTTCCATTTTTCAAACAAATTACAAAGTGACTTTACTCTAACCTCGATACCTCTGCTGTTTGTGGTCCAATCGACGTGAAATTTTTACACGTTTCATGTGAAGGTTCGCACTCTAGGGAAACGTGGCTAGTTTGGTACTACTAGCACCATCTCTGGGTTAGTCTCGGGACTTATTGAACGATGTGTTATCAACGATTAACGTGAGTGCTGGGGGTAGCTAGTAGTGAAGTTGAATGCAGCGCGACCACCAACGTCAGAAAAGCTCTGAGTAGGCGTGTACGGGGGACCTACATGTTGACCAAGTACACTCACATCCAAAAATCTTTCGGTGGGAAATCTAAATGAAACTAAACATCACCAAGAACATGTAATGGATTTAAGACAGCTTTTTGTCAGTTAGTGTACCACTAAAGTAAGAAAGAAAAAAATAAATCAACTAAAATCAACCCTGTCTGCCCAACAGTCGGTTTTCACTAGGCCTGTGGTAAACTTTAAAAATCCCACTCTTCCTTCTTTCAAAATTTCTCACATGATCGCAAAGAAGGAAAAGCCTTTCCAGGGTGGCGAATTGTTAAAAGAAGCATTTCTGACTGGCGTCGATTTGCTTATTTGAGGGATTTTCTAACAAAGATTATGTCAGCAATACAAGATTTACAGTAGTCGGATAACACTGTCACAAGAAGAATACATGCCATTTCAAAAAACATGAAAACGAAGTTAAAAAATGACTTGGAAATATGTGACTGTTCTCACTGCAATACAAGTCTGCAGATATAACAGACACAGCACAGTTAGCAGTTATGATGAGAATAGTATTTAGTAACTTTACTGTAGAAGAATATCTACTGAAAATATTACTGATGAAAGGACGAACAACAGGTGAGGAAATCTATAAACATATTTAGAGCATATGCAGACTCGGTAGATATGCCCCTGCACAAGCTATCGGCGATAACTACTGATGGGGCACCAGCAGTGGGTAGCAATATCAATGGATTTATTGCCCTTTGCACAAAAGATAAATCATTTCCAAACTTTATGCCGTATCACCGTATTATCCACCAGGAAGCTTTGTGTGGTAAAATACTTCCCTTCGGACATGTCATGAGAGTAGTTACAAAAATAGTAAACTTTATTCGAGCAGTCCTTTTGCAACATCGTCTTTTCAAGGCCCTACTAGAAAATTCTGAAGATCCTGATCTCATTCTGCATACTGAAGGACGTTGGTTCAGTAAAGGCAAAGTTCTTACAAGATTTGTAAATTTAAATAAAAAAATAAAAAATTATCTCAATATTCTCAATACCAAAAATCAGAATTTTGTTGAACTAACTGACTCTCGCTGGCAGGTGGATTTGGATTTTATCACAGACACAATGGAAAAATCCAATTATTTAAACTTGGAGCTGCATAGAAAAGACAAACATACAGCTATAACGATTGGGTATATAAACTTGTTTAAAGCTAAAGTGGCTTTGTGGATATCACATCTGCAGATGATGTCCAACTATAAATTTACCTTGAAAAAATAAATGGTGCCCGCCGTTCGACCGATATTCTAGAATGTGCTCTTAAATACAAAAAGGTTGGGGACCCCTGGTATATCACATTTAGAGTAGCCACTTGACTAGTACTTCTGCCCTAGAACTAAACCTAATAGAAAATATCTCTGATGTGCTGGTTCGCATAGTGACCCGTGCGGGAAAGCCTGCAATTGCAAACAAGCCGCAGGTAGAGCCACAACTAATTAATGACCGAGGAAATGAACTGGTAGAATATACCAAAGGCATTCATTCAAAAGCAATGACCACTTTATAACTTGTTTGCTTATATTACTTGTTTCGCCGTCTGAATATTAATAATTGTGTTTACAAAAAAGACTGAGAATTTCATTTGCTGTGAGATAGATCTTGTCGCGTACTATGTACTTTAATAAATTTACAAAAATATGTTTTTCCCCCCGTTACTTCCTCTTAGCTAATTTTAAAAACACATACCCCAAAACGGGGAAAAATTAACAAAAAGTAATACAAAATTCAAAGCATGTTTCAATTTTTGACCAACTATCGTATTTTAACATAATAAAACTTATTCCAAAAAGGCCATAGAATAAATAAAAATTTGTTGTTATATTGTAAAAAAAAAGAAAAGTTATTCCCATGAAATTGATAGCCTTAGCGATGGAGTTGATAATCTAAACAGAAACTTCCACTTTTCTTCAAAATATTAACATAAAATCATTCAGGTGTTGTCTAAAACAATAAAAAATTTATAATAAATAAATGATTTTTATTTGTAGAAAACAGATTTTTCAAAATTTCAGAGTTGACTACGATTTGTAGTAGTTACTAACATGAATGAAGTAAATGTTGAGTTGCAAAATATAATGAACTTCTGGTCCACTCAACCATGACAGCCATCTTTTTCATTTATTTTTTCTGGGTTTTCGCCAAGCTGTGCTCTTTTATAAAATGGATCAAAGGCTGGATCATCTTCTGAGTCTGAGCAGACGTCAGCGTAGTTTAAGCTACAAAGTTTTTCTTATTGATATTCCATTTTAAGTTACGAGATATTACTTTATCATACTTATTTATTTGATCTTCACTGACGCACTCAATCTGTATTTCTCTGCCTGTCTTGGCTTCTTTCAAATGAAATATAAGTTGGTCAAAATTGGAAATGTCACATCCGCAATCCACTAGTCGATCAGCTGTTCTCTTCACCCATCTGACCACTTTCAAAGTAATTCCAAGAAATTTCATTGACTTCTCTTTAATGGTTTCTACTAATGGCACTGGCGGCAGGATCATGCCGAAGACTCTCAGAAAAACTGCAGAAGGATTCTGATTGGTTACCTTGATCGACTTTACGATACCAAACCACTGTGCGCATTGAAAACTAAGGTTTACTCCTTTAGAGTCATATATTTGGACAAGGAATCTATTAATAGGTTAATCATATCATCCTTGGTACATTTTATCTCTTCCTTTACCATACAGTTCTTTTCTACACCTTTTATATCAATGCCAACAGTCTTGAAAATCCATTTTTTGTAAAAAGAATCCTCATTTTCTTGATATGCTTTGAATACTATCTGCAATATTTACAGGCCTTGTACGTTCTTTTTAGGCATTTTTCTTGTAAGTCACAGCATATAATTTTACATACATCACCAGGGCTGTTTTCGTTTATAATTTGCAGGAATTTTATTTTGCTGACAAAAAGGAGCATATTTTCATAAACCCTGAAAAGACAAGTTTCTTCTTTAGCAGCTGTTGGTATGACTATCCAAAAATGTGTAAGCTTACAAAATGCTGCCTAGCATTTTATAATAGCATTTTCTCTGTAGTTTATAAATGATTTTACTTCAATAATAACAGTTAGTTACAGACTATGGAGATAACTTCAAGGTTCTTTGAAAAATAAGAATAAAATTTATAATTTTTACCTACATGTAGAGAATGTCATAAATCACCTATCTTTATATTATTCGACTTTTTAATGTCTTAATTTATATTTTTTGTATAGCATATTTTCCCGTCTTACTTCTTGGTTACGATAATGCACTTCATTTAAAAGTTTAGATTTTAAATTATTTGGAGTTCTCAAAATTCTGAGCTGCCATACATTGTCATTTTTATTGTTGAAACGAATTTTTCATGAGAAATCTACGTAATTGCAGCACAGGAAAGTATCATCAAAACTGCTGATTTTATCTTTTCGATGGTAATTAAAACGAATCTTTAATCATCAAAAGACTGACTGATGTACAGCTGTTTGCATAACTAATGTCACAGCTCATTTTTAAAGTAAAACAATTAACCAAATCAACTTAAAATTTTTTCCTGATTACAGGGACATAATCGGTATTTCGATATCTCGAATTGTTTTTGAGATAATCGATATTCTTTTTTATTTTAAATTTCGTCATGATCATGCTTGCTTTTTCGCTGATTTTTATATAGCTATAGCAAAAGAGCCCAACGATCTACGATCCACCGAATCAGTTATATAATTCCTGATGGTGTAATTTCTCAGAAAAATTGTTTCAGTTGTACATGCTATACATCTTGTGCAACTGCAAATCAATCTAAACTTAGGTAAAAATTGAGTTTAGGTAATTCTTTATAGAGCAAACTGCCATACACTACAATGCAAAAATTGACAGTGTTTGCTAAAAGATCGGAAGCCCAGTTTCAATCCTAACCCTTATTTATGACCCTTCTAAAGAATACACTTTGTGAAGACAAAATTTCATTTTCTGTGACCAGCTACATAATAAATCTTTGGTTTAAATGTTTCCTGAGTTGGATAAAAAATTTCATTTCCCGAATTTTAGATGCAACATGTTGAGTGAATAGATAGAAAGTATCCTGACTGGACTACGGTTCCATGCTTGTCTGGAAAGACCTTAGATTTTGAAAAACTAAAATTTCACCCATCCAACGATTTTGTTCAATATTCTAGCAACTACACCGAGATTGGATTCGGAATTTTTTAAGTATGTAGAATGAATGACATAACAACTACCAATGCTGGAGGAAATAAGCAATCTCTTTCTAATCTAACTCTCTTCTAAATAATACTCAAACAGGTCTATGAATTGTCCACTTACTGAATCCAAAAGAAGTTCTTGGGCGGTAATGGAGATGGTATACAGCAGTTAGTCAAGTTTAAACTTCTACATCTTGTAGTTATTTCTGAATGTAAACCAATTCTTAAACACTTTACAGACTGCAAGGCTTAAAGACTTTTTGACAAAAAGAATTAGGTCAATTCTGTTAGGATTCACATTCCTTAAGCACCAAGAAGTCCGAATAATGTAAATGGTCTTTTGCATGAGCTCTCTCATATCTCAGAAAATCTCCATAAGTTTAAGTAGCATACACTACTAGAAATTTAAGAAATTCAATATGGCTGGTAAATCTCGCATCACAGTTGTGATCAGCTGCGGTGTTATAATAGAAACAAACAAAAAACAAAAAGGTATACAGTATAAACTAAAATTTCAGACGCAGGTAACTGAATTATTCAAATCGACCCAAGTCACAATTCTTCTATTTATTGACCTACTTCGTTCCCGTAGATAAACTTTTACAGAAATAAATATTTTATAATATCGCATGCAAATACAGATTGTACGTTTTCTGAATAGAATATTTTACAAGAATTTTATTCTCTTTTCAAATTTACATTACCGTCACATGCAAAACTGGAGCAAACAACATTTAAATGAATCGCAGCCTAATTTTTTTGTCATTAATTTTTATTTTTAAATTTCACCATAGTATTCTCACACGAAATTAATTAACTTGCGTTTCAAGCTTTTTTATACTTTCAAATTACTCGTTTTCGTTTAATACACTGGAAATTCCAACATAACGTACCTCATTTCTAAACTACCATTATAACATTCATACATAAAAAAAATTATTTAACTATTCAATGTGTTTATTAATAATTTACTTTTAGACTTATGCAGGCGTTCAAAATATAGATCTATAATGAAATTAAAATGGGAAGACCTTGTTGGTTATTTTATTCCTACTACACATGTGGTTATCTAATCTGAATTCTAAAATCCGGATAATAACAAGTTAACCTCTGTGATGTGATTGTGTACATAATACATTAGTTTTATTATCCATTTCAAGAACATGGATGGCACGAGCATATAATTATCTTTTATATTTCAAGTTACACATCATGTTTTATCTCTATCAATTATTGTTATTGTTATAACAGATTTACGACCGCAAAATTCTTATAGTTCTGGTTTTTTTTAAAATCTTTTGTTTCGTTAAATTATAAATATTTATAAATTTTTTTTGCAGTTTTCTATTAATTTATTTCTTTGTTCCATTGTAGTAAAATGTATTAAAAGCAAACAGAAAAAACTTATTGGCTACTTCTTGAATCTTATAAATAGAAAGGAATTTTCGAAAACTACATTGCATTTTATTCCAATCATGAATGCATTCACCAATTGCTTCTCGTATCTTGTTCATTCGATTGTGACGTCATTAACAACCGGAAACAGCAAAAACGTGCATTGAATTTCCGGATCGATTTGTTATAAGACTTAAAACGTACCTTCAAATATGCAACATCTCAAAAGTATTAAAACAAATAACTTACGTTTCGTTATTTATTACTCTTATCTTCGTTATGCGTTTCACTTATTTTAATCATTTTTTAGTTTTATTTATCAACATTGTATAACTTTTATTTTAATTAATTTTCCAGGATTACTTCATACTTGCATGCTTTAAATTTTGTAAGAGATAATTACAGAAAATATTCCTTCACATTAAATGCACTTTCGAAATGTCCTTAATGATTATCTAACGACTTTTACTTAAAGAAAACAGTGCGATACACGACGACGACGCAGCCAACACAAATAACGCGCGTTGAACACTTGATAAACTTTTTGCACGTTAAGTCTACTTAATGGCTAAACACATACTAAAGCAAAATGTGTGAGACTGATTTCAACCAATCATATGACATTATAATGAGCTTTCGCTTTTAGATAAAGATGGATTGAGTGGCAATGGGAAATTCTTTAAGATATTCTAGGTCAGTTATATGTGAGAATAATGTCTTGCTCGAACTCCACACGAGTACATCTGATAATAAAATCAATGGAATCCTTTCTTCTATGCAACTGCCGACACTTGCATTTACCGGAATTCATTTTTTCTTTTTTTTTTCGTATTTCAGACCACTAACCTTTCTTGATAGCAACGTAGTGATATAAAAATATATATAAATATAAGTAATAAGTAAGAAAATATTTATTTTGGGGATTATCTATCAAATAAAATTGAGAAAGTTTAAATTACCTTTCTCTAGAAAAGTTTTTTGTAAAAGTTAAAAGATAAAACCTAATATTTACTGTTGACAAATCACTCATTTTAAATATTCAATATATTCCTTATTAACTATTCATATCAAATTTCCTTATGTCTAATTTTAGAAACTTTATAAGAAAAACCAATCTAGTAAAAAGCTATACTTTAAAAAGTTTTCTCCTAACGTTAATACTAGATGTTTAGCTTGAAAATCTTTCTTATACTTTTATAGCAGTGCACTTAACCAATGAGTATCAAAAAATAATACATAAAAGTTGTATTAATTAATATAATGCAGAAACAATCGAATAATTAATTGTACCCTGTTTCAGTACAACTAAAAACATTTTTCTCGGTTTAATTATAATTGTACGGTATTTAGTTTTCTTCTACGAATTTAACACATAATACTTTGACTTTCACATATTTTCTGTTTGATGATCTCGGTTATGTATTTACAAAGACAGTTCTACAAATTGTAGCAGAAGTGCAATTAGTATTTAAGCGAGATAAGATCTTAATTCTTGCAGTTGATGACTTAATATGCCTGGGCAATTTTAACGCACAATTTCTTTAATGTCAGTAACCCTATTGACACTTGTTTTAATTCATACGGTGTTATGCAAATTTTGAATGAACCTAGTAGAATAACAAATACTATAAGCACGCGTGTCGATCCCATTTTTGTAAGTAATAAGCCTATTGTTAAGTATTGTTTTGGTACAAATCAATGCGACCTAGAAATTAATTTGAGCTGAGTCAAACCTAAAATTGTAATATGAGATGGTTTTAATAGTTTTGGCTCGCCTATCAATTTCTGAAAACGAAATCGATAACAAAATATTTGTATTTTGATATCTTATTGGTTTTTAGATGCACGTACTCCTGTTAAACGAGTGAAAGTAAACCTAAAGTAGTACATTGACTAACTGTAAAACATCAAATAATTCTTAGTTTACTCTGTTCCTATCTTAACGCCATGGGTAAATACGACATTCCCACATACAAGATCAGTATAGAGGATTTATTTTAACTTCCGTAGTTAATAATAATAATAATAGTATTTCCCACAAAATTGCTGAGCTCGGTCGTTTCAAAATGAATAACCGTTGGAAGTATCACTTTACTGAAAGATATTCCTACATCTTTTAGTTTTGAAGGTATACCTCGATCATCTAATTTAATTTTTTTTAATGTTAAATGTTTTTCCTAGATATGACAGCTGGAGTGAATCGCTAAATTGCTTATTAACTAATCACTTAACAATTAATTAATTATGTAGCTTTGATATGATATTCTCGATGTTACGAAAATGCTATTTGGTGAATTATGAGTTGTTTGAGTTCAATCGAGCCATCTTAAGACCGTACCTCCATATTTTACGCTATAGCAAGCTAGTCTGGCGGACGGTTGTACGACGACAGAGGCTGTAGAAAGAAGGAAATCTTGATAGTCCGCAAATGCTAAATCCCCGTTACGGGAGGCGTCTAGTGGCGAATCTTCCATAAGAGCAGAGAAGTCTGTACCCGAAGACAGAACGCCCAAATCCCAGCTGGCTTCGTCAGAATTATCAACAGCTTCCTGTCGCATCGACAGCACAGAGTACGTGTCAGAGGCCACCTTTCCAACCCTTACAATCCAAAGGCAGGGGTCCCACAAGGATCCATCCTCTCGCCAATCCCCTTTATCCTCTACTGCCACGATATCCCACGCCCCGAGCCCGCCCCAGCACACACCACACTCGTCCGTACCACCCAATACGCCGACGACACTGCCCTCTGGGCCTGCAGTCCACATGCCTCGGTCGCGTCCCGGCACCTGGCTCGAGTCCTCGCTCGGCTAGAAGACTGGCTCCGCCTCTGGAGGATAAAACCAAACCCAAACAAAACCCAGGCCATCCTATTCCGCCACCCTTCGATCCGCTACCTAGGCTGCTCGTTCACATACACCCTTCACTGGAGCACCGACCTGAACAGGTGTTTCGACTCCGTACAGAAACGCGCCTCCATCCTATCCGTGCTCCGTGGAAACTTCCGGGGCTGTCATCCCCGTACACTCATCCACACATATAAAACATTTATTCGCCCCCTAATCGATTACCGCCACCCATGTTACTGCGGCCTCAGAAACCACCAGTTCCAACGTCTTCTCCGAAAAGAGAGGCGGGTCTGCAGGGGGATGCTCGGCCTGGATCGCTTCTATCCTTCTGAGGCGGTCTGTGATAGGGCGGGCATTCCCCCCCATCGACGCCAGACTTGAGTCCCTCCAAGGCCGTTAGGTCCAAAGGGCCATCGACATCGACCACCAGTCGCAACTCGCCATACTTGCCACCCCGGCAGGGCCTCAACCCCGCCACACCACCTTCAAACTCAAGTTTTCCCCTGCCAAATACCTTGGCAATGCCAATTTCCTAACCCCCGACCTGGAGGATGTGCTCGACAACATCCCAATCGCCCTAAGATAACCCCTACCAAAACACCTCCACACCCCTTCTGATCTCGCCTCCACCAAACGAAACGAACACCCTTTTCTGCTCTATCTTTGTTACAGATCGACAGAGGACCCTTCCTGTTCTCGCTGGAGTTTTCCGTGGCAAATGCCGGAACAGCTTCAGCATCAGTCCACGACACACTAAGAACACCAAGACACCAACACCACTACACATACATTCACACTCTGCCACACTACTCACTACACGAACACCAACACCGTTCTGGAAGAGCCGTTTTTGTTTTGCTTTTGTTGCGTCCTGCTTCACCGCTTACGTCACATTACAGCTTATCCAACCAACGCCGTCCCTGGGCGGCGGCGCGCTGTATGTCCTTGGGCACTTCAGGGCACCATAGCACCATTCATCGGTACGGGCCACCATCCACTGCTTCTCCTACGGGACGCGGAACTTGAATGCACTCAACTCCACCAACCATCTGCCACCTGGCTTAAGAGAAGTTAAATCTTCTGAGGAGTCGGCCGCCTACGGCGGCATTTTACATTGATCACACACACCCGAAGACACTAGTCCAGCCCCTCCCCTGAGCGTAGACGTTCATCAGGCAGCGTTAGGAAGAAAGTTCTAGCCGGGTCCTCTGTGCACCCCAAATACACAGGTTGCTCGGACTGTGCAGGTACGAGACCTGCAGCGGTATATTCTTCAACAACCAACCGAATGCTATCAGAACCGTTGGAGGAAACGAATTCTATACACAAAAGTATATCACAACTGACAGTTTTACACATTTATACACTGTTTGGAACTTCAAAGTTCAAATTATGCAGCCAAGTTTACAACCCCCGTATTTGAACGGTGCTGATGGCGCACGCCCATTCTGCATTGTCGTCTCACATAAAAGCGTGCGTCACCCTTGCTTAAGACCTCTCTTTTTTGCAACAACAGTGCGTTAATGCGGTCGGTTAAGCTACCCTGCACCTCTAGCGGTCGCATGCTTAACGCTCAATTCATCTAGTTAATAAAACAAATATGTTCTCTGTATATTTCTCTCAACGTGTGTAGTGGCAATAAAACAAATGTAACATAAACCATAGTGTTATTTTTTCAATACAATGAGAAGTTAAAAGTAAGTCCCGTTGGGCATAATAACAACTCACACATATGACTCACATACACACACCACATAAGCCGTATGGTTCAATGTTTATCCTTTTGGGATGACGTCATTATTTGATAACTTGACGTATGTTTTAAGTTAGATCAGAGGCAAACTTGACTTTCCTAAAGTAACTGATGGGTTAAATTTCTTGACAACTAAAGTTGACAGAAATTCTTGTCAATAATGACAGCATTTCGTTGCGGACTGTTCTTCGTTGACTCAGGATCCAATGTGTGGAACAGCAGTTCAATTTGCTATGATAGTCGGAAAATTCCAAGATATCAGATACAATTTCAAACGCTGATCTTCAACGTGGTCCGGTTCTTTGAAAACAAACGTCTAAGATTCGAGATTGGAGATAATTTGGTGCATCATCCCTGGAATTAGGATGTCGAGAAATACGGTAGTAAAAATTAGGAAGAAAAAATTAACAAAGATAAAGCTTACAGAAGAATCATTAATAAGAAAATGAAGATTGAACAACACAAGTAACCAACAAGTAAATAATGTTCAATTAGAGAGGTCTCATTCAAAATGTATGACACAAACAAATACTATTTTACCATGCAAACATTACATGCTGTTAGAAGAAATAAGAAAGATTTTCTATATTCTCAATCATTTAGTGTATCAATACCTGATACCAAATTTTTGCCAGATTATTTATAAACAAAAATGTATTTATCGTTATAGTTTTTTAGATGAAATAAATCTTTCGTAAAGGTTCCTTCAGAAAAATCTAGAAGAAGGTACCTTCACAGCATTATTTAAAAAATCTGATAAAAGATATGGGTGTGTAATCCAAGCAGGTACTGCAGAAGGTTTTGTACAAAACGCTAATCTAGTTCTTAAAAGCGACACTAAAAAAACTGACTACCACAATAATATAAATATATAACGGTTTGAGAGGTAGTTTAAATCCATCATCAAAAGAAAAACATTGTTTTTTCAGAAAATGCAATAAAAGATTTGTTATAATTCAAATTCTTTGTTTTCAAAGAACCGAACCACGTTGAAGATCTGCTGCTGTTCCACACATTGGATCCTGAGTCAATAAAGAACAGTCCGCAACGAAATGCTGTGAGGTTTGATAGGTTAGAACTGCAATATTTTTTGTACTGAAGATAGCCATTTTTGAAGGGTAATAATTATCAGCAGATTTGGTTTTTAACTACTAGTCAAATTTGTTTCTGATCCAATCTATTGGCGTCATCTCAAAAGTGTAAAAATTGAGCTGTATCATATATGGATGTCAAATATAGTAGAAACTCTTTATAATGTGTGACTTGGTTGGCATTTCCCTGTTTACTAAACTTTCTAAAGCAAAACAAACAATGGATTTGAATAAAGGTACGGTGCACCTGCTTATAGTTTATGATATCATATTTCGAAAATATCAATAGATTACTAATTAATTTTAAATACGTATTTGCCAAGATTCACCATTTGTGTAGATTATAAATTTATGATAGGCATGCCCTACATGCTGCGTTGTAACGAGTTTCTCCTATACTTAGTTGAACTTTAATACTTCAAAACTACTTTTTATATGCTCAATACTTTGGAGACTGAGAACTAACCCGATACTAGTATTTGCTTAGTACATAAAAAACTGCCCTACACATTTATTCTCTAGGTGGCCAGAATCAAACAGCGACAATGCTAAACACCAAAATACAGGAAAGAACAAACAAATGTTGAAAAGTCAGTTTTTACTCCTTCCAAATTCTTGAGAAGTATACAGTCCTTTATACAGAGTGATCTTTTATTTTGCCCCACCGTTGATTGATATCTCATAAACCGCAAGAAATACAAAGCAGGTTAAATTAAAAGAAAGTTGTCGATTTTAGAGGCCAATTTTTTGACATTTTTGAAATTTGCTAAAAACGAACACGCTCAGTTTTAACAAATCACAACAATAAAACACGACATTCCACTAATATAACCTTATTTTATTTACCTGATGCGTTTTGATATTAACATATACCATTTTCAAAGCTATAAATAAACAAGTTATCATAGTAACCAGCTGACTTAATCCAAGGTCTAACCACAATATTATAACTTTCATCATTCAACAATTGCTCATTTATTAAATCATTTTCCTTAAACTAGATGTAGTGTGTTTTATTGTTGTATGTGGTCAGTCAAATATAAACGGGAATTCTGTTATCAAGCTTATTAGGAAAACCGAAAAGCCCAGCTGCCTTTCCACGAATTCTGCCTTGGTTTCCCCACTCCTCTTCCGCACTATCATTCAGTGTTATTTTTATTCAGTCGATATCAGAGCAATGAGTGACCAAGAGGTTCCTATTTCCGTTGCGCAATATGTTATTATAAAGTATTTAACAAGGAAAGGGGTGAGACTTTTAGAAATCTTAACTCGTTTACGTGTATAATTCAGGGATGAAACGCTCTCCAAAATCCGCGTGTACAAGTGGCACAACAGTTTTTTAAAGGGCGGGAAATAGTGGAAAATCCTTTTGGAGGAATACCGAAATTGCTTCTTCAGTAGGTCTAAGTTACAGGAGTAAACATTCGATAAACAGTGAGGAACTTGACTTCCCAAAGATAACAGCGCGATAGGTTCCTCGACTTCTTTCTCCTGATCAGAAAAACAGCCGTTTGGAGATTCCTCAGACGCTTTTGGTTCGTTATGGTGACGAAGGAGAAGGCTCTCTAAGTCGTATAGTCACCTGTGATAAGAGACATGGGTTTATCACTATATGCTCTAATCGAAACAAGCGAGCAAAGAGTGGCGATTAAGACATGAGGCTGCACCAATAAAGGCCAAAACGCGATTGTCTGTAGGGAAAATTCTTGCCACTACGTTCTGGGATTCCAAAGGCATTCTTTTGCTTGACTTTCCCCACGATCGCTTAACAGTGAACTCTGATTATTACTGTCAGCTGCTAGACAAAACAAAAGATGCATATGGACACGACAATGCAATACCTCACACAGCGCGCAAAACTCAAACTAACTAAATTGGAGAAAATTCACTGGGAACAGCTAGAACATTCCACCATACAGCCCACATTTGCCACCGTGTGACTACCATCTGCTTGGACCGTTGAAGGAAGCTCTAAGAGGTCAAAGGTTCAATAACGATAAAGAGATTGAACTCTTTGTGCGCAACTCCAACCCCTAACTTTTTCTGATGACGGAATCAGGAAACTTCTTAAACGCTAGGAAAAATGTGTTTCAGTACAAGGAAATTATGCAGAAAAATAAAAAATGCTTTAAAATTCTAAAATTCTTAGAAAAATTAATAATAACAAATTTTCATTTATATTTGACCCACCCACGTAATTTATCAATGTGGAATTCCACAAAGTAAATATGATTAAAATAAAAAAACAATTAATACTCAATTTTCTTAGAAGTCTAATTTCTCTGGAACAAATTACAATACAAAAGAATGCTAAAGCAGAGGTTTTGATAATTTGATAGTAATCACAATCTTATGTAACTTAGAACTACTTAAACTGCTTGAATTTGATTGAACAGAACAATGTTTTTGATGATATCATCATGCTTTGTCTAGTTAGCTTTTTGTTTTAATAGGTTATTGGATACTTTTTTTACTTGCTTTATAAAATCTAAATATTTTTCGTGGAGAATCATTAATAACGAATAGATATAATTACATTTGTACCAACCTATGTGTAGACGTAGTCATATTCTTTGCCTATTTTACTTTGAGTAATCGTGGTCCACTTCCTGTGTTTGAGAAAAGACTCTGAGAGAGAAGAATAGTGAATGAACAGTTAGTAAGTATTTGGACTGTGCACCAACGACAGTCAAGCTATAGATAAAGGATAAATTTAGAAAGGCAGGGTTATTACTTTTCACATCATATCTAGAAAATAGAATACAACAAGTCAGATTAGGTAATGTTTATAGTACAAAAAAATTGTGCAAATATTACCCATTCTTTTTATTATACCGGATGTCCCCTAATTGACAATAAAGCTCCAGGTAAACATCTTCTTCTATGAGTTTTTCTCCTCGGCTTAGTTTTCTTGTACAAGTGGTCCGAAGTTAACATTTTTAACACCAAATAAACAGAAACCAAAGAATCGAATCTAAATGAAGCCATTAGGACTTCAACGAATTCATCTGTTGAAATAACAATTACCCTTGGTAAAGCACAGAACTGTTAGATTTTTCTTTTTGAAGATGCCCTTAAAATTTGAATTCTTACCAAAAAGTAGATATGACAAACATTCAAGTCTTGGGTGTACTCATAAATCCATGAAATTAGTTACCAGCAATTCTTTGAAGTTTTTATAATTTTATGGTCCATTGTCACTGGAATAAAATTGATAAATCTTTGATTTCTTGCGATACTTTGGTTCCTGTATTCGAATAATTTTGCATTTGCATGCAGCAGCGTTGCTAAGCTTAAACTTTTTTTTTGTTTGTGTGACAAATCTAAATACGTTGGAACATTGGTGTTTTCAATTTTGGCATTTTAAGGGGTTGAGTAAGGCTACTACTTAAAGCTTTTTAGTATTTACGAGACACCTTGTATATGTAAATGATTTGTTAAATCCAAAAGATGTTTAGAAAGTCATCTCATGTGCAGACGATATGGTCCTTACTGTATTAGTAGTTTTTCATGGGAAGAGATTACTCAAACATAGAAGAGAATATAACTGATATACAAGACTGGTTAGATACGAATCTACTCACTATAAACTGTAAAAAAACTATATTTGCATATTTAAACAACTTAAAATAATACTTGATGTAAGTAACGATTAAATAAAAGTGGAATATTTTGCTTGGGTACAATCTTTGTTGCAGTAGGGAGTCTTAGCTTGGGGTGGTACGTGGTATCTACAAATCTACTCTAAAACCTCTAGAGAGCAAAGGTTTTTAATGTTAGATAGCTGTATATCAAATCAATTTTATGTAGGTATCACACAGAACCAAAATTATTAATTAGTCATGGCCATGGAACTAGAAATGTATAAAACAAAACTGTAACAGTAATTAAAGCACACAAAGCCATTGGCACAAGACTGTCTTTTGCTTTTGCGCTTTTTAATTAGGGATTATGCTGCAGTTATTTTCATAATCTTTATTTCTGTCTCAACTAGTGTTTCACTCTGCAACCTGTCTTTCAAGCTGACAATAAATTTGTTTCCAGATTTTGCCTTTGGTGATATTTAGGGAAAAGCATTGTCTATTTAAATTCTCTACATTAATCATCTCCATCAATCAAGCTAGTTTCCTAAAGATTGTTGAAAGCAATATTGTTTTACTGATATGATTATCAAGGTTTCCTTGACTAAACTGCTAAACTTTCGAGTTTTACATTGATGAAATTAAGGAGTTAGATTTTCAAGTTCAAATGATTTTGTTGGGATCATTGACCAAAATTAGTTTAAACACCTAATGTAATAATTTATTGGTATTTTTACATTTTTTGCTAGCGATAAACCACTATTTACTACGCTTACTAATTAAAGTGCTCTAAAGACAAGAATTTAGCAAATTGGTTGACCTATCTGATACTTTAGTTTTTGTTCTCCACGTGTATAGCAAAAGAAGCCACGAAATGTTTTACAGTACTACTGAAAGAAATTTAAGATCTCTTGACTTATTATTAGCTACATTTCTGTGAGATTGTAAAAGTAAACTTGACATTAATTACTATCTGATTTAATTAAATTTTTTCCATTGTCACCATGATTTGGTTTTTTTATTCACAGTCATGATTACAGTTTTCTAAATATAATTCAATTATTACATAACAAAATACAAAGAAACAAAACATTAGAAGATTTAGTAGAGAACTAATTTGTAAAATATTTCACACAGGTGTCTTATTTTATTATTATTACCTTACGTGTACTAGGTCATATAGATAGTGTAAGGATTCTCAATACATAATGCGAACTTCTTAACAATGCAATGAGGTTATTATTTACCAAGAATATGCTTTTATGAGAACTTGGGAAAAAGTTATTTCTATTTTACAAAGCAATTTCCAAAGAAATAATTTGTTTTTAAACGCCTGGCTAATGCATAAAAATAAAGTTATTTTGAATTTTTTAATCAAACGAGCAATTAAAGTTAAACTTCTTTTATAAAAATATGCGGGTTATTAATGGCTATTAGATAATAATTATTTTTTTTGCTGAGCGTTTATGCAAGTAGACAGAACAGAACCCTTTAATATTTAACTTCTGAATAATCCTCTTTTATTTGTTGTATTTAGAATAAATTGTATGAATAAAGAAGAACTTCTATATCCATTTATAGAAATTTTTATTTCCATTTTTTGTGGTTTGGTTTTTGTTCATTTGTGATACGAATTTTTAGCAGCATACGTACTATTCTTAGATATAAAATTTTCAGGAATAATGAATTTTAAAACTGATGGAGAAAAATATAAAATGAAATATTCAATATTAAAATATGAGTTTAATAATAATAAATAGATGACGATAGCAAGCAGCAAAATACGCAAGTTCTTGAAACGCCTACAACATAGACATCCCACTCATCATTAAATTGTCGAAAGAATCATAATATTGCTGAATGCAGTGATAAACAAGTAAACATAAAAGGGTGCTATGGTGCTAGATAATATCATGTTTTAAGTAAGATACAGTCAAAACAGGAAATTCATTTACAACTTACAACTTATAAAGTGAAAAATTTCTGAAAAAATGCAATTGTTGTAAGTTAAACACCCCTGTCCCTGCTAATAGAAGGTTTTTCCGTTCATATTATATACAATACAAATAAAGTAGAACCCAAGACTGATCTTTGAGAAATTCCCTTTATTTGCATCCATTATTTCTGAAGAAGAAGGTTACACAACAGAACAAAGTGAATAATCACCATGGAAAAGCGAGTAATAAATAAATAAATAAATAAAACCGTTTTTAAATACCTAAAACTTTTTTATCTAAGAGGCTGTGAATATGACCCCAAGTGATTGTAGATATTTATTACTGAACAAGCATTTTATAGGTTAGTTTGAATTCAACATCCATTCGAAATGGCCATCGCATTATTTATTAATACACAGTTCAACCCTCTCAATTGAATTAACAAACTTTCTTAGCAACTTTAATTTTAATTTATTTATAACTACGAAGCGCATCATTTTAGGGTACATGTTTGTTAAAACTTTTTAAACAAAAATGACCTTAATATACGTATGTTCGTCTGGCCCTCGAGTCGCTGAACACCCTGTATAATATAAATAAGTAGAACCCAAGACTAATCCTTTAGGTATTTCTTTCTTTACCTCCATTATTTCTGAAAAAGTTAGTATTATTTTGTACTTTAGTCGGAGACTTATTCGCTTACTGATTTTTCAACACTTTTTTCAGACTGACAGTAATTTAAAGAGAATAAATTTAATCTTGGCTTTTGTTAGTAATTTGATTATAATTTTTCTCCAGTATTATTTTTGGCCAACTACAATTGTTTAAGATTAATAAAATTTGTAAATAAAGGCAAATGTAGTGAGATTAATTCTAAGACATTTTCGTTGTGTATTGTATTGTATATGATTGTTTTGCTGTACAAGTTATATGTTACAAACGATACACTCTTTCATTCACTACACAACCTCCTAATCAACATCTCAGAGTTGTCGACTTAAACTGTAGGTAAAATCAAAAGAGCGTTTGTACAACAATAATGCAAATTTCCCCTATAAGTAGTATTTCCAAAACTCATAATTTCATTCTATGAGATCAAATATTATTAATCACTTAGGCTTATTGTCCAACGAATTTTCTACTCGTTTGTATTCTCAGAATTTAGTTCGTCCTGAGACAACTTCAGATTTTGTACCCTTGCATTATTCCCCAAGCAGCGAGCAACCTAAAATATCTAAAATAAAATAAGTAAAAAAAAACTTCATCGGCTCAAATATCTTACTCGATAAGTCCAATCAATCCAACCGATTCAGAAGGTCTGAACAATTTGGACAGCTCGATAGGCGTACAGGTCCAAAAATATAGACATTTGAAGATATGATTTTGCCTGTCCACACCTAACCCTGGAACCATACTTGGTAGACAGTGTCTTATGGATATGTAATATGGCATTTTTAAAGGGTTGGGAAATATACAAATTTTTAATTTTTGTGGAAATTACCTAATCGAAATTAATAAAATTGAAGATGAGATTTCTCTAAGTGTCTGTTGATATCGTCTGAGCTAAAGAACTCGCTCTGCAGTTTTATTTAAACTATCTAAAATAAAGAAAAGGTGATTAATATTAAGAAAGCCAAAATTGATGTCTAATTCAAAGTAAGTTTATCCAATTCAAGAATTGTTGAAACATATCCACGAATCTCCCTTCCATTTCCTTTCCGAAGATCAAAAGTAATCATTAAATCAACTCTTCCAACAACTATCAAAACCACAATAAAAACAGATTTCTTGCCCTGGCTTTGTCAAAATTTTAATCTTTTATACCAAACCTTCATTTGCATTTAATAAATAATAATTAATTAGTTAGCCAATTAGTCCTGACGTTAGGCAAAGGGCTCGGCCAAACATTTGTATTATTTTCTTTTACAGTCTTGAGTCTTTTATAAGTAGCCTATACTTTGTACTATTTCGTCTTCCCATCTGGAACTTGATGTTCCCCTTTTGCGCCTTCCACCTAATTCTATTTAAGAAGTATACGTATACATCTCTCTATAATATTGTCAACTGTATTCTGTCTTGTAAGCGTATGTTGAATATATATCTTCTCATTTTCACTTGCGTTACCCTCAGCCTTCGTTCAAGAGTTTTATTTAGTGAACATGGCTGCGCGCCGTAGGTCACAGTGGGTATTATGCAACTGTTAATGATTTCTCTCTGGATTTTCTTTTTTAAATTGAATTTTTACTTTTCGTTGTTTTGTTTTCTTTTTATCCTGAGCTAATTTTTCTGATAATCTCTTTATTCATATTATATTGCAATGAGATACTCTGGCTCAAATATACTATACTACTTTCTCTAGGTAGGAAGAAGGAATTCTACAATCTTTTAGCCAAAGAATCAAGTAACTTCAGTTTAACTTTCACTTATTGCTATTGAGAAACAACGACAAATTTTCAAACTTGATAGTTAAAAAACAGATTTTCTATGGCAAACGATGGAAGTGTTAGTAGTAGGCTGCTCTTAAGACAAATTGATGGTTATTTTTCTAGAAAAAAATGTGCTGGTCTAAAACATATATAGACGAAATCTACTTTTGGAAAAACATTTTTTCATTGTTTATTCTTAGTGTTCAACTCATCAATTGTTTTTATCAATAAATGATTTTCCTTGTAAACATTTATTTTTTACTCTTATGATTATAAGCGACTAAAGTTCAAGATCAATATCTGCAACCTGTCAAAAGCTATTAAGTGTTGAGCAGTTTTGCTTCTTGAGAGCTTCAATCATAAAGCTGTGCTCAAGCATATCTAAGGCTTTTCGGAAGTCATAAACATAAGAGCACATTGTATTCTATTTTCATTTCAATTAGTTGGTTTATGGCTTGGGGATCATCTGTAGTAAAAAATTCACCTTCTAAAACCTGCTTCTTCAATGAGCTGTTGCTTATCTAAAGAATCATACATCCTTCTTTCTAGGATTTTCATAAATACTGTATACAGATTGGATGTTAAACTAGTAGACCTATAATTATTCATGTCTTCATCATTTCCTTTTTTGTATAATAATATAACGGTAGGTTTTTTCAAGCTGGTGTTATTTCTTCCGATTGTAACATTACACATCTTTTATTGGTTCGCCTGTAACACCATCCTCTCCAGCAGCTGTATCGTATTTTAGAGTGACTAAAGCTGCATCCACTTTTCCATCTTCTTTAATCTCTGGAACTGTATCGTCACTGACATTCGGTGGCAATTGCATTTAATTACTTCGCACATATTGCATTGACAACAAACAGAGAGATCTCATCTAGAGATATTATAAGCAGATTTTATGTAGATTTTGTTCGTATAGGGACAAATCGTTTTGGTTCAACGTATTTAGGATCCATGCAGTGTTCCTGCTTAGAAACTCAAAAAATTTATTGAGAAATACCAAGCAAGCAAAGTTGCGTCTAGTTTTCGTGATATACTGGTCATTAGTTATATCACATTTACGTTTGAAGAAACCTTAAAGAGACGAGAAATATAGCGTGTGTTATCAAACCTAAAATCTTATACAGGGTGAGTTTTTTTCGATGTTTAGTAGGGGGATCTCGGAAACTAGCGGAGATAGAGAGATAATTAAATGAGGAAAGAATTGCAGTCTTACGAGCTCAATTTAATGAGCTTTTCGTTTTTTGGAAAAAATGCATGGCTAATTAGATATTTCACAAAAATAATTTTTTTGTTATTTTGTTTAGTGTTATTATTGACTTTAGAAAAAATGTGTAAAGGAAAAAGTTGTAGGTAACTATATGCTTAATAATACAGTTTAACCGAATTTTTTATTTAAGCTATAATTTTTGAGTTATGACACAAGCTTGTGTTTTTTCTAATGGAAACCATAGTCGACTATGGCTTTATAAAAAAGGCCTTTTTTCAACGATTCTATCGATATATCACTTGACATAATTATTTTTATAAATAAATAAATTATGGCCTTGTTTTCCTTTTCATTTTCGAACTGCTCAAGTAGTACGCTATGGAAACAATTGATAGATGCGCGCATCACGTCTAATAATAAAATTCAAGTTAGTTATTAAAATTTTTATTTTAATTTTGAAATTTCTTTTATTGTTTCTTAATTTATCGTTTGTCATTCTCTGTTTATTAGTTTTTCAGAAATATTTTTATTTAAAATTGCAACTCTAAAGGAATAAACATTTCACACCAAAATAATTATGTTTATAATTTCGAAATTAAAAGAAAAATTCTAATAACTAACTTAAATTTTATTATTAAACGCAGTGCACATCTATCAATTGTTTCCATAGCGTACTACTTGAACAGTTTAAAAATAAAAAGAAAAAAAGTCATAATTTATTTATTTATAAAACTAACTATGGCAAGTGGCATATCGTTAGAATCGTTGAGAAAGGGCCTTTTTTATAACGTCATGGCCAACTATGGTTTCCATTAGAAAAAACACAAGCTTGTGTCATAACTCAAAAATTATAGCTTAAATAAAAAATTCGGTTAAACTGTATTATTAAGCATATATTTACCTACAACTTTTTTCTTTACACATGTTTTCTAAAGTCAATAATAACAGAGCTATAGGCACTGAACAAAATAACAAGAAATAACAAGAAAACTTATTTTTGCGAGATATCTAGTTAGCCATGCCTTTTTTCTAAAAAGCAAAAACCTTATTAAATTAAGCTCGTAAAACTGCAATTCTTTCCCCATTTAATCGTTTCTCTATCTCCGCTAGTTTTCGAGCTCCCCATACTAAACATCGAAAAAAACTCACCCTGTATATCTCATATTTAATAATAAGAAAAATACAGACTAAGAATGAAGTGTTAATAACACGTCAAATTTAATCGAGTAAATTTGACATTACTCTGTCTGCAGAGTATTTCATATCACATCTATGATGTAATTCAAGCATCTCGTAATAATTTACTAATTATATTAAAAAAAGACAAAAAACTAACATTTGTTTAATTTTTCATAATATCTCTGCTTCATATTTTTACCCGTCGCGTTGCTTTTGTTGGTTTATAATTAAATAGTTTCATAGAAAGTAAGTAAGCCCTGACTGAAATTATAGAAGAATAAAAAAAAAACAAAGAAGCAAACTATTAACAGTCCCTCTATGGTTATTTCTCATTTTCTAATATTAATAAAGAATATTTTGGTAATAAACTCTTTGTTAAATACATAGAAGAGTTCTCCATAACATTTAATTTCCTAAAATTTCTAAAGCTAGAATCAAAATTTATTAATGTTAAACTCTTCACGGAAAAATAATGCCCACTAAAAGGTTTTACCTAATATTGACATAAACTCGTTTACATTTTCAGATCAGGGTCGATAAAAAACACCAAAGTAGTATTACCGCTAGTTGTGCATAATTAAAGATGCTCTCCACAATTCTAAAAATAAATTTTGATTGGTATAGATTCTTAAAAACTGAAACAACTCAATTACTATGTTAGGAGTTAACTGTTTTCGTTATAACAATATTAAAATCATAAACATTAATGAAATTTGGAAAACTGTTAGAAAGATTTGAAATTCAAAGCAATTTTTAGATTCATAGTTGAGAAGAAATGATTCACATGAATTTACTGTCTATATGAAAGAGAAGTTGCAGACGCAACTAGGGCAAAACGCGATTGGAATGGAGCCAGGGAGGCACGCTGTAAGTTGTAATGTAATAATGAATAATAACATTCAAACGAAGCCAAGACCACAAAAGTTCAGAAACAGAAGTACACTACGTATCAGAAAGGCTGATAATTCGAAACGAATAATCACAAATTGAATATTATTAAGTAGGTAGCAGAGTGGCATAGTGACTGAAAAAACTAAGTAAGAGAGATCTATGTTCAGCAGTGGACAATACAGGCTGTGTGACGTAGTGGTGATGATATTGCAGTGCATAGTGTTTAGAAAATAGCAAGATAAAATTTTGTTTTCTTCGTCTTTTCACCCTTTGGATTTCTTAAAGATTCTACTCTATTCACTGCCTTCAAAAGCACGAAACTTTGATTACAAAATTATAGAAAATTTCCTTCCTTTATACATCATTAGATTAATTAATGAGCATAATTTATAAATATAAAAACCCAGGTAATCTCTTATAATAATTCGCGTATTATTCCTTGGAGTACCGTCTTACAATACACATAGATTTTACACGACCGCGACCGCACAAAGTAAATTTCGCTTTTAGCATTGATTACATTGCAGTTCAACTACCAATTACTTAATGATACACAAGCAGCTGAAGTAAACAAACGATTTAGTTTACATCAGCCCCACATTTCACAATAAACAGAACTTTGTTTACGTTACGACTGTGGATATAGCAAACGCCGCATAATTTATTCTATTTCTTCTTCAAAGATTTGCAGTTTTTGTGTAAATATTCTGATTAGCATTGTTTTGTGTTTGATACGCATATAGGTAGAATTAGTACTCGCTAAGTGAAACCTGAATATGCAAATATTGACCCAGGACTTTTAATTTTTATTTGCAAACAAATAACAATTTTAATAGGTACCTTTGCGAGGTCTTTAGATAAAACAACGCATATTTTTTTAGTAGTTTATTTTTTAAAAAAATATTGGAAAGTACAAAAAAGCAACGAAGGTTTTCAGTGCAAAACTAGTAACAATTATTTCTTATATAAGATAAAAACTTTGAGCAAAACTCTTTTAAAAACATTTAACATTAAAACAATTTTTAAAATTATTTAATATGTGCTAAATATGTGAATGAATTGTCGAAAATATGGGAAATATGCCAAAACAATGTCAACCTAAAAAAACCATTGCCTAAACGATTGAATTATATTTAATCAATGCTAAGCTGCTTAAAGCTTCCATCAACACCGAAGAGATCATCGTAGTTGGTGGGTTTTCCAGGTCTCTTAGATTCATCGGCTTTGATGTTTTCTTGTTCTTGGAACCATGGAGTGTATTCCTCCAATTTTTTCATCCAGTCGTCTAAAAAATAAAAAAGCCCTTAACAAGTGTCAGAGAAAGAACGGGTAAATAGGAAGATAACAAGTGTTGAGATTAAAACAAAAATTGTAGAAAAGAGAACTAGAAAATTCAAAGGCTTTTACCATGGAAATCTTGTAATTTTCCGGCAGTACCACCGTATTCTTCAGGTAAAACGTCTTTGGGTACGAATTTATACAACGATTCTAATCCATCACTATGAATATGAACTCGATTTCTAATTTTTTCTTTCAACAGTGGTTTTACCCATGTGTAAATGGTATCGACCAATGGATGAGCATTTACAACATGTACTTCTTTTAATTTTACGGGGTAAGCTTCCTGTAATTAAATCAATTGTTTAAATCAAGTCTGTTTCCAGTAAAGCAAAAAAAAGACAAACCTCTACGCAGACTAGGAACTTTTTAACTAATCCAGGTGTAACTTTGGCAAAATGTGCAGGTGTGACGACACTAGCATCTAAAATGTATATATCGCCGGCAACGCCGACTTTTTCTTCGGCAAGACGGATGTCACCAATCATCAAAAGAACCTTCATACCGTCTTCGGCCACAGGAGATGTTATGGATTTGTCTTTGCCTCTAAGTACAACCACTCTTCGGCCTTCTGGAGTCAAACCGGGAAGTGGTGGGACAGTTCTATAAAAGTGATTAAAATAAATTGAATATTTCGTTTGGAAAACTTCTTTTTTTTCCAAACTTACACAAATTTCATGAGTTCTTGTAATTCTGGCCTCTTGATATCCCTGTTTGAAAAGAATTCAGGAGCTGCGGTGCGCATAGTGAAGTAGAGGTCGAGTTTCCTTTTACATCTTTCAAGGGAGAAGTTGCACCCTCTAAGGAAGGTCATTATACGGTTTTCATCTGTAATGTAAATAGAATATTAAAACTCCTTCCTTCTCCTCCAAGTTAATACTTTTATTGGTAATAACCCTACTTGAATATTTAATTTGTCTGTGATTCTATTTTATTTTGCTTTGAGTTTGTAATATAATTCTTCAAACAAAATCACTTGAATTTATAAAATGTGAATGGAAACAAAATTGAAAAATAACACGAAAGTAATTTCTTGCTTATTCTGTAATATTAAATTGAGGGTGGAATATTTCGAACGAAATGAAAATAAAAAAGTCACTGTGACAAAAGAAGGGTGAAAAGAAAGAAAAACAATTTTACCCCAGGTGTCGGGTAGATGTGGTTGTTTGGCGAGCCACTCCTTCATAGCTTGTAAGGAGGCATCTCTGGTGTTGACATCTTCATTAAGTTCTTGCCTGATCAAGACTTGCATTTCGGGGCTGGGTTGTACTAAAGTCATCTTTACAAAGTTCTGATCCTGAAAGGAAATTATAAACACATCCATTAAAGTAGGTACATTATTAATTTTAGTTAAATTATCTCACTCCTACTACATCAAAATCGAGACAACCCGCTGTCTCATGTTTTCAGATCGATAAACAGGAACAACAAACTATTCGTGAAAATACACAGAGAAAATATTAATCACGAAAAGCATTTAACGCTTAATTAATCTTGATGTAGTAGTTTATACAGAATGAATAACGAAGAAAGCACTTAATGAACAGACGAAGTTTTAAATTAAACATTAATGGTTGCTCTTTTACTCTACGTGAATTATTTAAAGTAGCGACCCAGAAAACAACCAGGCTGCTGCGCACATTAGTATGCTATGTTTCAATAATCAGCTGAAAACTGAAAGAGTAATTACAAAAATACTCCCCTGCATTTTTATTTAATATTTCTTAATATCTGGTATTGATCTATTGTTCAATAAGAAAGAAGGCCAATGACAAGGTCAAACCACGTGGAGGACGCACACCTGTTCGTTCACTGACACTAATACACTAAAAATAACTTTTGAGATTCCTAAAGAAATTATCGTTTTTCAACTGAAACCTCTACTTGATAAAACTTAAAAGAAAAATCTGTGTTGGTTGACGTCACTAGACTTCATCAATCTCTACAACGAGTAGAAATAAGACGAGACAGGTTTTTTTGCAAATCAAAATCAACAAAAAGACTATTTAATAAAATTAGTGTAAACCAATATTGAATACCAAATAATAGTACCTAATTATTATTTGGGGCTTAAGATAAAATTTAAGCCCGTTTACTTATCAATTTAAATCTCGAAAGGAAATCTGAAAATATACACTCATTACGTTCCAAATAAATGTTAAAGTTTCAAGCTTTGCCGATTTCAAGGCTTAAATCTTTTGATAAATCTAAAACGAATGATAAAGAAAACACTACAGATAATTAACAAGATAAATATAATGCTCGGTATTAAATTGAGGAGCTTTTCTTTGATGATTAAAAAAATTAATTGAATCACTTGAATTTCTTTTGAGTCTTCCCTTGCTAGAATATCAATTAAAAACAATGTTTAAATATCAAGCTAATTGGGTTGCTCAAGATTTGAAATAGTTAGATTTATTAGATTATAATGAAGTTTGATCTTGATAGATAAAATAATAATGACACCATTGGTAAAATATATCTGTGATACAAAAACCGTGGAAAGATATAAAAAGGCAATATAACAAATCAGTGATACACTATTTAAAGAATGAAAAAATGATTAAACTACAGGAAGTTCAACAAATCAAGACCAAGAGGCCCAAAATGTTTAAATAAGTAATTCCAACACTAATGTGATATATCTTAGATGTATATACCTTTTAGTGAAGATTATCAAAAAAAGGAAGACCACTAAATGGGTGTTGATTGTCCAGCCAGCGCACTGCAACTGCTGGATGTTCAAAAACGATCAACTATTTATACCTGCATGGGCTTAATGGGTTTAGTAAACATAACAGTAATAATTAAGAAATTAATTCACGTTGGATGCTCATGGAGGGGTACAAATTTATTAAGAGTAGTAAAGCAGCTTCTTGATTTAGTGCTAACCAACAAAATTCCCATGACAACAACGAATAGTAAAGATGATAATTTCAGTTAACATTGCTCTATACCTCTAGCTTTCTGAAATCTGGAATAGGAGAATGAAGTAAATGTGAAATTTCGAAAACTCTCAAAGTAGAGATTTGTTAGGAATTTCTAAAAATAAGTTTACAAAGAATAAGTGTTCGTAGGGATACAAACTCAAATTGTTTATTACTAAAGTTATAATTTTGTAATGTTTGTTTCTGACCTTATTAATAAAATCTTAGAAAACGCAGAGTTTAAGTCAATCAAGTTTTCTTGAAAATAAAAAAATTGCTAAATAGATATTTAATGTTAATAATCAAATATATAATTAAGCAGTAATCAAGGAAAAGTAGATTAGGAAACTGAATTAATTAATAAAAATATAAAACCAAAATATGGCATCGTCTTTTTAAAATCTGAAAAAATCAAATTATTTTTTGATAGTAGTAAAATGACCAAATTATTCATTAGCAAATCAAATTACTATCCAACAAGGTATCCCAAACAAAAAGAAAGACAAATACTGCAATCTTCTGTTATTATGCCCACTTCGACGGAAATGTTTTGTGGGTCCTCCCAGTTTCGTTATTTAATGAACGATGCCAACCTTTTAAGAAACAAAAAAATCGTATTGCTTACGAATAATTTATGTTCTCGACTGTACTACAAACAATAAAATAAAATCATTATTATAAACTTTTACTAGGTCAGTTCCTAAAACAAAAAAGTCAAACTCGTATATACACTTTCAAAAGCTTTCGACAATCATGCAATAATAATAATACAATCAAATTCCAGATCCGTAACGAATATAGAGTGAGTCACCATTTATTATTCAACACCATTATCGTTGATTATCATGATTAATAAAAGTATGGCCCGATTTTAGTCTTAACTAATACGTATATTTGAATGAAATAGTAGGTTATGGCTATTATAAAACGTCAAATTCTTTGAGGTTAGAACGCTTGCAGATAAAAAGGAGTCAAGTGATTGTTGACAGTATAAGAAAAAACAACAAATGTATTGGGAAATCCTTTTGGTTTAAGTAATACTTTCCCTCTTGTTTTAGAAAGTTTCGATCTTGTAATAGTAAACTTGTACACGGTGTTTTTGTTTCGCAATTTTCTAAATCAGCTTGCATTGTTTTTATGTTACTAATTCAGTTATTTTCAAGGGTAACTAAATCGTTTTAGTGTGAAAAGTCGAATCTTCCTCTCCTAATTAATTAATTGCTACCTAGTTTAGTTTCCTTATCATTTCTCCCAAGAAATATAACAGTCGCTTGACATAGGTTAGGTTCAAGTAAAAAAAATGAAGATTTCTGGACATATGTTTACAATTTTGTTTTTCAAGGTGAACTCAAATTATCATTTTTAAAAAAAGGATAATTCCAAATAAAACAAATTAGTGTTTTTTTACATTGTTGTTGTTTTCTGTTTTAATTTTTGTTTAACGACAAACCTGAATCATTATTGTTATAATGAGTTTTTTCTAATCAAGTCAATAAAAATAGCAATTTTAGTTTCATTGAAGATTTCGTTTTTAAAACTTTATTAAGTAGAATGAATTCCCCATAATACCTGATTTTTATACAAAATTCTGATGTTTATACATTTTGAAGCCTTGATAAACGTAAAAATTTAAAGATACCAATTTTTTAAGATTTACTCAGTAAAGAATTAAAATGAATTCAATTTTTGATACAAATAATATTCAACTTAGGTTAGGTCAGTTCTCCTTGAAAATGCATATTATAAAACTGCTAATAACAAAATAAGCTAAAAGATTAATTATTATCATTGAAAAAAAAAAATTTCTTCACATTGTGTAGGTCTCTAGATAAATTAGTTTTTGGCAAAAACTACAGCTAAGGTCAGTGCAGGAAAGCAATAATTGCTAGACGCTAAGGATAAATTAAAAACTCATTAGGTGAACTAAACAAGAGATGAATATGCTAAAAAAAACTCAGGGGGAGAGGTTGTCAGGTCACAAAAAAAACTTACACCTCAGAAAAACTACTTCAAAATATCTGAATTTTACTTTGAAGTTGAAGTATCTGAAAGATCAATCAAAACGATCTCAATAAAAGATTCCTATGGGAAGGAAGTGTCAACTCTATCATCAAAGTCAAAAAGTGTCACCATAAATATTATTAAAATACTTTTTTAATTGAATGGGAGAAACCAAAGTTATTCTTTAATCATCCTTTCAGCGCGTGTTTTATATAATAAACAATTATTAATTCCACGTTATTTAACTTTTCTGGAAAACCTAGAAGAATAACGAAAAATCAGACAGTCATTAAAAATAATTTTCAAATAGGTGATATCAGCGAGACCATTTTGTATTAAAATTCAAAATTAAGCGTGTTATGATCACCAATTTCAGATCTCTACCATTATCATATTTCACAACTTATTAATTTGTTTTATTTACTTTTATATAGCAATAGAACATTACAAACAACAAAGTTATTTTCTTTTTATCAAAACAAATTTATATTATTATTCTTTTGTTCATGTTCTAGATTAAAGATTACCTAATTTGATGTTTTTGTTATTTAATTAGGCTTTCTTTTATTGTTAGAAAGTTCTGCATTACATTGGCATTATTCGTTTACATGGAATTTTCATTTTTCCGAATAATGCATAAATAATTATAATTTCTCTTCCATGCGTCAATATAATTAAAGTCCAATGTCTTCACAATCATGAAAAAAGTTATAAAACTCGTCATCTTAATATTGGCACACGTCAATAACACAATGCAAGGTTGAGGCAAATTACAAATATTTAATATTAACAATAATCATAGCGGAAGCTAATAATTGTCGGTGCATAAAATGATGCGCCCATGGAGCTGCAAATTTCCTAATTAAATTATAACCAAAAAGAAATTACATTTTAAATTCCGTTTTCCTTTACATAATTGACTTTAATTTGAAAATAAATGTTATGAATCACGCAAAATTTGAAATGAACGCCTAAAACCAAGATGACGTGAAATTTATTTATTTATTTTTTAAGGAGATTATTAGCAAAAAAGAGAAACTTCCAGAGTGTGTGAGTGTATGAGTAAACCAAAAACCGATTTATGTAGTAGTGTTATGTAAAATTATGAAAGTTTCCTGAATGACTTACGAAATCCCAGTATAATTCGTTTTTGTGTTATAAAATACCATCTGTATTAATCAACTTCGTCAATTGGATATTTACGTGAAATTTCTACTAATTACTACTTAGGATATTTTGAAACGCACACCTAATGTTGTAGATAATTGCCTTCAAATATTTAGGTTATCATACAAAGAAAGTAATGTAGAGCAAAAATTATGAAAATTTCACCAAGCAACCAACCAACCAGCCATCCATCTGTAATTAGCAATTCGGAATTAAATAAGTTCGCAAGTCTTTAACATATAAGGGATAATTAAATGTTTTATGTACATGTAGAATTTTACAATTTTAATTTGGTATTTCCTCTAATCGTGACTTTAATGGCACAATTTTCTTAGCCAAAATGACTTTATAATAATAGAAAATAAACAGGAAATACAAACGAGTAAATTAAACTAAAAAAGGATAATTCTACATATCAGCATTTACAAATAACACCTAGCCTTGTATAAAATAGACGCAACTGCTGAAAATATATTTTACTATAGATTACTCAATCTTGCTCTACCTAATTTTGAAGTTTTATGGTATTTAAGTCAATTTTAATTACTTCACAAAATATCCAATGATTAGATTTCGTCATTTGCTAATCATCTATAAACATATGTATTTTAAAGCTCTAGCTTAAATAAAATACAAAAACCGGAATGTCAAAAGATTGAGGTTAGTTCCTGACACACTGAAATCAAGTTTCTGAATCGTTAGGAATACGGATGTTTAACCGGAATATACATTGTTCATGGGCGTTTTGAAAACTAAGCAATAGACCTGATGTACCTACACAAATGGATGTCTAGCTGAATTTCGTGATTCACTTCTGTGCGCAACCAATATTGAATCCAAAAGGTATTTAACCTTTATAAGATCTAGAGAATCTAGATAAGGTTAAGAACCTCCAAATTCAATTCTTCAAAATGGTTTCCATCTAGTATTAATTCTGATTAGATGGATTAATAAGAGCTCAAACCCATGCAGTTCGTAATAGTATTACAATTATAGTGTCGAAAAATACAGTTTTAAATAAATTAAAAACCGAATTTGCCAAAGTTGAAAAACTAGGTAATAATAATAATAAAAAAAGAATCTAAATGGATGAAAAAATGCTTCTCTTCGTGGTAAACAAAACTCTTTAAATGGGAAAATAGTATTTATTACCTTGAAAAACTTATACTAAAAATGTAGTATTCAAATAAACATTTAAACCGTTCATAAGTTAAATTTAGAAAAAGACAAAAACCGTAGGAAATAGTGAATTTATGCATATTTTCCAATGGACTGGTATTAGAAAGTAACAATAAAATTTCTAATTTATTACTTATTTCTTATAACAATTAAAGTAAACCATTATTGCTTTAGACCAAGCATTATAAATTGATTTTTTTATACAAAATTTTAGATTTATAAAATTTGTTAACACAATATAAATATCATCGAACTTTGCCATCCACTTCCGGTCATCTTCTAACAAAATGTAAGAATTTCTAATTTAGCACATTTCACAGTCTCACAATCTATTCAACCACACGTAGGCACTTGAAATGGCTATTTTATTTAATAAAAACCCAAAATTATTAAATAAAACTGATTCATTTTACTTACTTAAACGTCAAAAAAATAAATAAAAAATCACTCCAACACCACACAAAACTTGTAAAAGGCAAGACTTTTGTGTTGTATTCGATTTTTTTTAAGTCTAGCCCCGAATTGTATTAGCTGGTTGTTCCTGAAGTGAACTCGAACACTCGAAAGGAAACTGACCAACTCGTATTCTGAAACCAGTTTTATAATAATCGTTCATGGTTTGCTAAGCTACTTCTCATCCAATTAGAAATCATTAAAAACCTAACTTAGCCAATGAGGACGAAGCGCGCGTACACGTGTCTTTGAACTTTCTCCCTGAGTCATTTTGAATGCTTCGGCGCCTTTTATTATAAAAATAATAAATGCGAAATGCAATTCTACTACTTTAAGCCAATTAATTTATTGTTTAGCTAATGTAATTATGAATCAGGTAGAGTTCGTTGGTTTTTTTTGCTCTCTTCTTCCTTCCTGAATGCATTTATGAATTTATTTTGATGGACGATGGTGTTGCGTGTTTTGCTTCCTCATTTGTTTTGTTAGCTGCATGAAAGATCTACTTTAGAGAATATTTCTAAGACTACAATGATTGCATCTTTTTTTATTGTCACGTTATATTTAGTATTTTGTTTCAGCAGTACTAAAAATTTCTCCTTTTTAAGATTATTCCAGTAATAATTTTAGAAAATTTAGAAATTTCTACTTTTTCTTTATACTATAAAACAACATCTTGTAAACGTTAAATTGTATAATGGTAGCAAAATGAGTAACACTCATTTTGTGAAATTAATTTTAAATTAACCTAGTAGTATAGTACAATAATAATATCATTACTCGTTACACATTTATACCGTTGTGAATTATAAATTATAATGTAGAAAACTAGGAAGAGATGTGCTCGTCCATAGAGAATAATTGTTATTGTTATTACTGCTCGTTTTATTATTTGTATCTAGACTCAAATCACTTATGTAACTTATTATACTCTTGTCCAAAAATTAACCAACTGATGATTCGTTCTAAAAAATTGTTAGTTCCTTATGGTGAAATCCAAACTTATGCTTAAAGAATTTTGTGCTCGTATTATAATTACTATTTTACTCGAGCATTTCTAGGTTACAAGGTGTCATGTGCAGTACACATAAATTTTATTACGTGCATCATGCAAATGGCAAGTTAAGCTTGCTTACCATATTATATGCGAGTATATCACTTTGGCGTTTTAAAAGAGATTGTAATACTTTATTTGTGAAGATAATAGCTCGTGGAGAGAATTATTCTTGCCCTGTCTTCATACTTCATTGTTAAACAAGAACGTTTTTTAATAATTACAAGTAAAAAATGTCAGTATGATTGAATTATAATAAACAGGGAATAGAAAAAAGTGCGAAATTAATTAAAACCTTTTTTTTCATCAAAACTCCTTTTTAAATAATTTACTACATGTGTGTTTTCACTATTCTTAATGTTTTTTACATGTACGTACAAAAACATGAATCTTCTTCATAGACATATAATGGGTATAATTAAGCATTAGACTATCCAACAATTTATTTTATTAGGAAATTACTGCTGTAATACAGGTGACTATCTAATTTAGAATACCAATTAATAACAATATACATTATAGTTTAGCACTATATATACATTAGTAATAACATTTTAAGCATTCTTCACATAATCACTAGAATTAGAAATATCCTACAATTAGTTAATTTATTTTAATAAGATTATGATATATACTAGTTACAACAGTTTACTTAAGAACTTAAAATAATTTGAGAAATTACATATATATTCATCGATAAATTTAGTAATTTAAAGCAATCAACGAAAAATGCTCTATTAGGTACAGAAAACCTTGAAGTAGTTTGCTAAGTGGTTTTTTCTGGCCCAGAAAACGTTTTTTTCTTTATGTATTTATAGCTGCATTAGTATAAAGAGCAAACAGAAACTTTATAATTTTTATTGAAATCTAAACTAATAATTGTTGTAGATATCCATATTTCTGTAAAATAGAAAAATAAAATATCATGTGTCTAGAAAATGCTGTGGTAACTTTACTACCGTACTGAAATGCTTTTAACAAACTTCTTGCATGTGAACTAAACTAGTTATCGATTCCACAGCGTTGGATTCTCAAAAACCCTGAAAATATTATATCCGAATGCATTGCCGACTTTATTTCTAAGCAACATCCGAAAGTATCCCAAGTGGAGTGGAAGGACTGTACCATAGTGGAGTAGGAATAAAAACAATTGGTTTTTTAAATAAATCCTGTACGAGACAATTGCATTATGTTTAAATGTCTTAAAATCAATAACTAGACGTACAGTATTACTCTACAAGTAAAAATAAAGCTTATAGGATATATTACATACTTGAGAAGTCAGACAAAATATGGTTTTGCTCATCGAGAGTCTCTTTCGGAAACAAAAACTCTGAGTCCGATTAGGTAACACTTGGCCACCATCTGTAATAGTAGATAATGGCATTACTCAACGTTCTAAGTTACTGTAATCGATTATGGTGATTCTGGTACAAAAGGTACAATCATGTCACCTCGTGATAGGAATTAAAGAAACTTTTTAAGCTGTTAGCAATCATTTTCCTCTCACATCAAAAATGATAGGTTTTAGCTTTTGTTAATCAAGATTGTGCTATACAATTTCTGTCGCTTACGGCTTTGCCACATTGAACCAGCACTGACCTTATACAATACTTTTACTTAAATCGCTGACTGTTCTTATTAAATGAAAATCAAAATGTGAATAAGGCGACCACATTAAGGTTCGAGTTAGAAAAAGTGATACATTCCAATAATTTAAAGAGTCGCCAGCAGATCATCATCTACAGGCTATAAAATGGGCATACCAATGCAACATACTCATTTATAAACCCGCAATACTACTATTTCGTATCAGTTATTATTGCCTATGTAATCTTTTACAGGACTGGAGATTGGGTAAATCATCTACCTATGTATCTATGCCATTAATTAAAAGAAAAAATAAAATAAACGTCCAAGTAAATGCGCATCTTCTTAGAAAAGAAAAAAACTTAACTAAGAACATCGCACCACAACTTGTGGAATTTTTAAAGCATAGCAAAACTGAATTAGAAACAACTCAAATTAAATAAGAGAAAGTTAAGAAACATAGTTAACTAATTACATGACACTCTCTATACCGCCATCTCTAACTTTACCGTATAAAGGATGAGTTAAAGAGAAAGATACAGTTAACCTTATCTTAAGGCAACCTTCCAAAACTAAGGCGGAAACTTATGGGAACCTTCTTTCTGAACAAGCAGGAATTTAAAAACCCTTTGTAGGAAAAATCCTAAACTCTTTCAATAAAACTGACTTACCACAAATTTTAAAATGACACAATAGACCGTAATGCCTATAGTACAAGGACCTGGAAACTACATACGGTGGAGAAGGATAGCTGTAATTACTTAACTTCATGACTTGACATAATTTGATTTTGACTATTGCCATGAATTAATAAATTAATAATATACAAGAAACTCATTAAAAACAATACAAATACGTATCTGAAATAAGCATACGTTTGACTATACAGGGTCATTATTTTAAAACTCCCCACCTTGAATAACTTTTTAATTAGTAAAATTATCAAAAATCCCTGAAACGCGTCGATTTTGTTTTGGAGGGGGACATTTAATAACCTACTCTAGTCAGTTGAGAAATCTCCACCCTATCCGCCAACCACCCCCACCTCAAAATCTTAAATGGCACTACCCCATATGTAATATGTCATTTTGAAGGGTATACGATTCTTCATCTTTTACATCAAAAAAAATTAAAACCAGCCCAGTCGTTCGTGAATTAGAGCCAAAACTGTATTTAAATTTCAATAAATACGTTTCTATCTCTTGTTCACGAACAGCTGGGCTGATTTTAATTTTTTTTGATGTAAAAGATTGAAAATTCTATACCCTTTAAAATGATATATCAAACATGGGGTGAAACTGTAAAACTACAGCAAATTATAGAAAAATCAAGAGAATATATCAAATCCTATTTAGGAATATCTGCTTTATTGATTATCACAAAATTTTCAACAGTTTCGAGTCAACGAAGCTCCGAAAATTTAAAACCAAAATAGAAGTACGAAACATCAGTGATAGATTTAAGTTTAGATCCGCTAGGCCCGGGCCTATTTGAGATGTTTTAGAAATGTTTCAAAAATATTATTTTTTCCACAGGAAAATTATACTGTAACATGGTTAAGTATTTAAATATCGAAATAAAAAAATGTTTACTAGCCAATTAAAAATTTTCGGAATTATAAAAATATAAAGAAATTGAATAAATTTTTCTTAACTTTTTGTCTTTTTCCACAGCAATTGTTTTTTATATTTTTATTATTATACAAGGTGTCCCGTAAAGCCAATACAGCTTTAAATAGCAGCCTCCCTCAACCTTTTAAGATACCAAAATTGAAAACATGAATGTTCCAACATACTTAGATTTGTCACACGAACCAAAAAAAGAAATTTAATTTTGGAAACGTTGCTGCAGGCAAATACAAAATTATTCAAATACAGGAACAAAAGCATTGCAAGAAATCAAATATTTATCAATTTTATTTCATTGGATTTATCAGTAAACCCTAGACTTGCATGTTTGTCATATCCATTTTTTGGTAAGAATTCAATTTTTAACAGCATCTTCAAAAAGAGAAATCTAACAGTTCTGTGTTTTATCAAGGGTAGTTGTTGTTTCAACAGATTCATTTGTTGATTTGGTAATGGCTTCATTTGAATTCGATTATTTGGTTTCTGTTTATTTAGTGTTAAAGATGTTAACTTCTGACCACTTGTACAAGAAAACTAAGCTGAGGAGAAATTTTCTTTTTGTGAATTTGCAATAAACACTCATAGAAGATGTTTACCTGAAGCTTTATTGGCATTTATGGGGCACCCTGTATATTTTGTATACACCTTTAAAAAGCAAAAAGAGCGCCATATCAAAATGGGCCTAGGGTGCAATCAAATTTAAATCCGCATCTGCGAAATATATAGTTTTTCTTATGATACAGCGTTTCTACACCAACAGGAATATTCTAGACCGAACTACCTTACAATGCATCTGACAATAAACGAAGAGCTAAGCAAGGACGTATCTGTCGTTAATACCGTTTAATATCTATGGCGAACGTATTATTAGGAGGCAGAAGAATATCTATATTTGGCGTTCAAATTGATAATCTACGTTATTCAAATAACATTGCATATTTTTGCAAATACCAACACATATTAGAACAACCAAACCAGAAGAAGAAAATACTATAATAAGTACCGTCTAGAAACCAATAGAAAATAATAATCATTGACTTTGTATATGTATGGGTTCAGTAATTTGTAATACTACTTGTAATACTTGTAATATGTAATTTATTTATTTTAATTTTGGACAACCACTCATTCCCAAGACAGATTGATCTACAAAACAAATAAAGCAAAAATGTGAAATGGACAAATGAGCAGCAGAAATTTGCGAAAAATACAAATGGATAACGACATCACACTAATCATTAAAAGAGTGGTGTTTTCAATCATTTTGTATTGCTTAAAGTCTTTAACAATAAAAGTACAAGATAAGAGAAAGATAGTTACAATGGAGATGTGGTGCCAGACTGCTGGAAGAAATAACTAGGCAGAGCTCGAAAAAATCAAAAAATCTTAACGTCTATGTCAAATTGTAAACACCCGTATACTTAGGTACTTTCGTCATTAACACAAGTAAACACTTATAATATGAGGGGTTGGTTGTGCGAGGAATGAAAGGCATTAAAGTTAAAGGAGCTTGTTCAAAGAAACCATACGGTAATTTTGCTGTATTGACGTTTTAAGAAAATTGTATACTTTGTAACTATTTCACAATCTAATGTGTAAATCCCATTCACAAGGTAGTAAATGAAAGCCCTTCAGGTAGATATTAATTTTGATAGTTTTGCAACGGAATCAATCTTGATTTTTCTCCATTATTTATTTTATTATAAAAGATACCAAATAAAATTTACTTTGTGTATTTGAGAGTCCAATTAAAGAATTACCTTTACAACATATTATTTAATTTTGCTAATTATAATATTTAACTATGTATATCGTATTAATAGTAGATAAATATTCCCGATCCAGTAGTTTTAAAGTTTTTGAATGCGGAAGAAATAAATTTTTGATTGAAGGTACCAAATCTAGTCTCCTCTTTTTCTAAAGGTTATAGACTCACGTTAAGAATGAAACAAAAAAAACTTTGGGTGTGCAAGTCAAACATTGAAAATAATTAAGTAAACAATATGTGTATTATCATATATGGCCACTTAAACTCTTGTGAGTTTTCAGTCAAAAACCGTAGGTAAAACAAAAGGACCCAATTTGTTTTGGTTACTTTAAGAGGTAATATGCTAGGCAATAAAAAAATTGATTGCTTTTGAATATCTTGTCAAACATTTGTATTTTTACCAGTGAAAATAATGAGAATCTTCGATATGTCCATTTATATCTGTTTATTTACACATTAAAAAAACGAAAAAGCCTTAAATTCTGAAGTTCCAAGGTAGTCCATCAACGTGTTAATTAAATTTCACGCGTTCATTTGTTCTTGTAAAATATCTTAGTAGATATCAGTCTCGAAAATAAAAATTCCTAAAAGGAGCAAAATTTCAGTGATTGCAACTTTTACCTTTTATGGCACTTAACGGTTCAAAGTTTGTTTAGACATCTTATATATTTCCTAAAGATGCCCTAAGCATAACTACTTCAAAGGTATATTGCACATGAAAAAGAAATTCGTTTCGTAAGCTTTAAGACAATTTAGAAGATTACCTATAGCTATTGCTTCAAAGTGGTCTACCACCCTTGTTGTTTGATATAAAAATCTGTAACTTTGCAGAAATACTACTCATTCATAGATGTAAGTATGTACATTTTTATATTTGGTTTTGTATCGGAAATGTGCATGTCTCAATTATAACTCAACACATAATATATTTATATAAACCGTAAAGTTATAGTTTTACGTATGTTTATGTGTTTTCAATGCCTAAAAACTACAAATTTGGGGTATTTTCTGCAGATGAAATGATATTGCACTGAATTTGAAGCATCTGAAAGTTACTATGACATTACAGAAACAGTGAAGAGATATTTTGATCCAAAATCTTTGTATATTTCAGAGAGACATTTTGAAAAAAACAACAGGATGAAGAAAGTATTAATGAACATCTAGCTTTTTAAGCTTGAAAATGGATTTTGATGACTATTTGAAAAAGGCATTACGAAATCAGATTTAATTTGATTTACAACTTTAAAGCATTCAAAGATAGAAACTTGGAATTTAACATTTATTAAAGCGGTAGATATTTACCATCTTGGTTAACATAACCACTGAATCAATTATTATGTAAAGATAAAAACTTTTCTGGTTAGAACAGTGTGAAACAGCTTTTCAAAAACCAAAAAGGGTATTTTGAAGTTCGGAAATGTTTTGTACATTATGGTACCAAGTTATCATTTGCTTTCTCGACCAAGTCTAGTGTTTAAGACGTTAAGGCAGTATTTTTTCATATGTATTTACTTTTATAATATAGAAAGGATGAACTTTCAGATACTCAACGAAAATATAACTAAAACGTACACGGTATCATTACGATAGTAGAAAGTTACACCAATATTGTATGGTGATAAATTTCTCTTGTACGTAAGGTACTCAGTAAGTGAACGGAAAATCCAATAAATATAGCATAACAGCCTTTACCACGGCCAGCATATAAAGACAGATTGTTTAAACATCTGGTTTATCCCGCTGTCTTACATAGAGCAAACTATGACTCGCATGCATTCTAGAATTTTTGAAAAGCAATGGTACTATCCTTCATAAATCTTAAGCCTCCTTTCACACTAGGCAAATGGACAAGTTGAACGTTATGTTACAAAGACTTCTCTTTCTTCTATGAAATACGCGAACATAAACTTGGGGTAAACCTAAAGTCACTTGCGAAGCTACTACGCATTAGATAGCTACAGAAATCTTATCTTTCCAGGCCCAAGTGCACCTGTATTACTTTATGCTTCCCTTTCAACCGGTGATAAAACCATAACTGAATTCGAAATTACTGCTCAAAATCAGAATTAAGCTTTGTAATTTAAGTAAATTACGACTCTTTTTGGTTTTAGACCTTGCTAATTTTAGAAGGTGGTCTTGAGCGTGGAATAAGAAAGTTATATATGAAATAAAACACTAACAATATTTAATAAAATAATAAATAATAAATTAAGAACGTCAAATCAGGAAGGCGCCAGAGTTTTTATAAAAAAAAACCACAAAAAATAAGTTCCACTAAGTGAATATACAGTACAATTTTAGGAAAAAATTTATAATAGTATTTAATAAAAATATTTAATCTCAAGTTCCAGAATAAATACCATTTTTAAAAAAAGTTAATTTTTATCAACCACTACACTCATATAATCTCATACTATTGAAATAGTAAACATTTAGAAAAATCACAGTAATTCAATTTTCAATAATAAAAAAATTTTAGTAATAAAAATTACCAATTAAACAAAATCACTCTACATAAATAAATTTACCAACAGGACAAATTTTAAAAATGAAAGAAAATTTAATAGGCTACAAAAATATGATAAAATAAATCTTTATAAACCAGTAACAAATTTAGAAAATCAAGAAAATTGCACAAAACTTTAGAATCGTAACTCAGATTCCTCCCTGAGAATACAGGCCTGTGTCCCAGAGATGAAATAAAATCTTAAACAAACGCTGGCACGAAACACACCCTCTCAATGCAACGTTTTCTTAGGTTTTAATCAAAAAGAGAATTATTAATTAAATAACGAATTAAACCATTTGCAAAATTTATCAAGATATGAGTCAAATGTGATTCAACATTGATTATTTTCCAAAATTAATCATAAGCAATTGTATTTATTTTATAAAGGCAATTTAATAAAAAAATGAATTTTTAAGATGATGGCAAGATGTTTTTTTTCTACCAGTTGAAAAGAAACGTCCTTTTTATAGAATTAGGGAGTCGTATAGATTTTAATAGGCACGATGAAATGACGAAAAGTAGAGCGGAATGGATGCTCGTAGTAAAATCTGAGTTTCGGAAGAGACGAAGGGTTGAACTCGATGTGAACTTAGAAATAGATTTGATGTTGGCTTAAAAGCTAAATGTAAATAAATGACATAAAACCAACTATAAATTGAGAAAGAAAATTATTTACCCTCGCTAGATTGAAGCTTCCCAGAGAAACTAAAAAAAATATATCACTAGCAAGCAGGGCCGGCTAAAGAGCCGGGTTTGCGGAGCGACTGCCCAGGGCTCCGCGCCTTGAGAGAAAATTAATTAATTCTTTGTATCGATATGTTCAGAACAAATAAAATTTCTAATTTTTTCTAAATAACACATCGTTCAATAAGTCCCGAGACTAACCCAGAGATGGTGCTAGTAGTACCAAACTAGCCACGTTGCCCTAGAGTGCGAACCTTCCATAAAACGTGTAAGAATTTCACGTCGATTGGACCACAAACAGCAGAGTTATCGAGGTTAGAGTAAAGTCACTTTGTAATTTGTTTGAAAAATGGAACAAAGCGAGTTTCGCGTGTTGATAAAACAGCCCAGCAATGGCTTGAGAAACGTTACCCGGACTCCTCTCCATCCAAATCAACGATTTGTCGTTGGTATGCTGAGTTTAAACGTGGTCGTACGGACACAAACGATGCGGAACGTTCGGGTAGGCCATTGGAAGCCGTTACACCGGAAAATGTGAGTGAAGTATTCAAAATCGTAATGAAAAATCGCAAAGTAAAGGTCCGTGAGATTGCAGAAATGACACAGATATCATCTGGAAGCGTATTTACAATCCTTCATGAAAAATTGAGCATGAAAAAGGTTTTTTCCAAGTGGGTGCCGCGATTGCTTTCAATGGAACAAAAACAGCAACGAATCGACGATTCAGAGAGCTGTTTATCGCTATTTACTCGCAATAAAAAGGATTTCCTGCGTCGATACGTGACCATGGATGAAACATGGATACATCATTTCACTCCAGAGTCGAATCGGCAATCATCTGAGTGGCGCATGGCTGGCGAAAGCCGCCCAAAGCGTCCAAAAACGCAGCAATCTGCTGGCAAAGTCATGGCGTCTGTTTTTTGGGATACACATGGCGTCATTTTCATTGACTACCTGGAAAAAGGTAAATCGATCAACAGTGATTATTATATTGACTTGTTGGTACGTTTGAAGGAGGAGATCGCAGCAAAACGACCGCACATGAAGAAGAAAAAAATCCTTTTTCAGCAAGACAATGCACCATGCCACAAGTCCATGAAAACAATGGCAAAAATCTACGAGTTGGGCTTTGATCTGCTTCCCCACCCCCCGTATTCGCCAGATTTAGCCCCCAGCGACTACTGGCTCTTTGCTGATCTCAAAAAAATGCTCCAGGGAAAAAAATTTGGCTCGAATGAGGAGGTCATTGCCGAAACTGAAGCCTATTTTGAAGCAAAGGATAAATCCTTCTATAAACATGGTATAGAAATGTTGGAAAGGCGTTGGAAAGATTGTATCACTCTAAAAGGAGATTATATTGATGAATAAAAATGATTTTTGAAAAAAAAAATGTTGTTTTCGTTGTTAGTCTCGGGACTTATTGAACGATGTGTTATTTAAAATAAACGAATTAGATTATGTCTGAAAAAGCAGCGTGTTTCTTCTTTTTTTATTTTAAGGGCCCCGCAAGATTTTGCTGCCCTGGGCCTCGCAAAACTTTCAGCCGGCCCTGCTAGCATGAAATCACAACCAAACTTTCTTCCTGGTGTTAGACGCGAGACACTAACCAATCACAAAATTCCACATATCCCTCGGAAATCACACAAAAATAATTATACTCTCTGTGCCGCCTGCTATAATAAATACTTTAGAGTTTGTCAACTCCTAAGTGATAATCATAATAAAAAAACTAATAAAAGATAACCATATCTACGCGAGCTTAAATAGCAAATACAAATAAAAGTTCTCTCCAACAGCAGAAAGACTACCAAAATACTAAATCACACTGACAGAAAAGTCTAACCTACAAAGCATGTAACGAACGCAAAAAGCGAATGTTGCAGCTTTAGTTCCGGAAATAATTCAAAGTCGCACTATTCGAATACCCATTCAGAGATGCACGAACAATTCAGCTGCTAAAACGTCCAAGTCTTAGAAGTGAGATACCTACACATCTTCATGATGTCAGAACTATACCAAAATAAATACATTTGTAAAAATACTAGCTATGGTATATTAACACTTTTTTTCTACAAAAACATGTTATACGATATTTAAAAGTACGACAGTACTAAGATGATAAAGTTTTTGGAATGAAAGTAGATAATTTCCAATTGTATAAATAAATACGTAAATAAAAAAAGGAGTTCTCTAATTGAGTTTATTTCTCTGCATTTAAATATATTCAAGGTTGCAGAAATAAATTGCATTTGTACTCACGAAAATGTTGTTGGTAGGCGTAATCTTGAAGAAAACTTGATGGTTTCAAAAAAAGATCTATTGAAGGCAAATAACACTAGTAAGAGTAACCGCACCGTAAACTCCATCTGACTCAAATTAACTTAATCGTAAAGTAAGCTTCACGTACAGTTTAAGTGTATTTTTTGCAGCTAAGATGATAATGCGCTGCATCTAAAACACCGGAAAGTTACTTCAATATCATACAAACAATAAAAAAGGCTGCTATTTTAAGAAAAGCTTGATGACATTCTTTGATTGATTTTAATCATATGACCATTCTGCAGGTAATGTTAAACGATGAAAATGTTCAAGGATCTTTCTTTAGAAAATAATCAAAAAGTTAAATTGTATCAAATCCCATGATCTTGCTTTTTGTAGGGATTTACGTACAACTAGCCTTGACATTCAAAACCAGTTTTTATATCAAATTCAAATTCAATGTAGTTTTCATTAAACATGCATCATGGGTACAATAAACGTACAAAAACATGCATTTGAAATGTTTGAATTGAAGGAGAAAATTTATCAGCGAGCGTTATGTATACAGGATGATTCTGAAATAAAGGGTATCCTCTTAAAGGTGGATAGCGGTGTGATAGTACATA
>VTPC01001932.1:0-50557 GCA_011009095.1 Ignelater luminosus
GCCGACAAAGATGACCGACCAAGATTACCGACCAAAGCAATGAATATTTGTCATCTACAAATTTTATTGTGAGAATTTTAAAATCATTTAGTAGTTATAATATATTTATACATTAACTATCATGAGGGTTGCTTTTGGTTTCGTTAAAAAGCATAGTTTTATTATAATTACAATATAATAAATGAATTCATTTCTAATGAATACAAACTTCCTTTATAATGCATAAACAGACATCATTTATTTTACTATATTTAAATCTGTGAAATAATTTAAAGGGAAAGATTTCATGTATTTTATAAGAATCAATGTTGTAGATATAGAATTCGATGTATCAACCTTAAACATCGTGTACACATTTTGAAAACGTAATAGAACAATTATCTTTAAAGTTTTAATCTTATTCATATGCAGCCGATCCTGGAATTTCAAGAAAGTTACGAAGATAAAACAGAAAACTCCACAAGACAAATTTTTTCTCATATTTACTTCTATTAGTTCATCCCTTTACCACTTGGCACCAGCAACAGCTAAGCATACTTTTCTACGCCTATCTCATTCTACTTAAAAGTGCAAGTGCTTGTTGCTTCAATGTCTCCCTTAAATCGCCACCTTAACAATAATGAAAATGAAAGTTTAGTAGTTAATGTTGTCCCAAGACGAAAACGTTGGAAATAATTTGTTAATTTCGGAAACTATTATTAATAAGTATAAAACTCAATATGAATTAGTAACTAATTATAAAATTCCAGGTTTTTGTAAATTATTAGAAGATAAGAAAGCGTTTAAAACCCACTTAATAAAAGTTATAGGATTACGCACATCCAAATAATATTTCACATGGATGCAGAGAATTTTTAAAAGAATATTGTCAACCAAATGTTATAGTTAGAATTCATTCCAAAATCAATCAGATAATAGACAAATTAAGTTTAGCTTTACAGCAATTCAGAAATCTAAAAGTAATATTCTATCCAAAAACGGGTTCAAGATGTAGAGAGTGAAAATGATCAAGAGTATATAATACAATGAATCAACTTCCATTTTATCAACACTCAATTCATCAATTACTTTTAAGCTTTGCTACGTTGAACAATTTTACATTTACTGCGTAAGTTTCTTTACCTAAAAACGACCGGCCACTAAAGGAATTAAACTTATTTCCTTGCCTTCTGTTTATTGAGCACTTTTGACTATATCTCCGTTATTATTAAAGATAGACCGATTAATATCTACATCACTGTATTTGTGAAACAAGGTTCTATCCAAATCTGTGGAAATATACAGGGTGTTCCGTTAAAAAAAAATAATTTTTTTTCGTGCAGCTTTTTAGAATCACCCTGTAGAAAATCTGATGCACGCGAAAAACGGCAAAAAACAAAATAAGATCGACGTGTCGGCGTTTTTATATAAAAAAAATTATTATGGTTTTATTTAATTCATTCCATAATTTAGCCGCTCACTGTATATTAGATTTTGTTTGATGTACTGGTAGTCTTGTTTTAATTATGGTTAAAATACTTTTGTTTGGCTGTTTAAGGTGAAACAATAATTCTACATTAGTGCATTGGTTCGCGGTAAAAAAGTAAGTCTGAAATGAAATTAAATCCGTTTCAGCCACATCTCTAAACGAGTTTAAACTCTTTTTCGGTCGCACGCTATTCGCCCAACAACGGTTCCGTCAGGAAAATAGCGTTTAAATAGAAAAAAATCATTAAAGCTTAGGGAGAAGCTATTTTCCTAAAATAACTATTTGCCTGTAACCTATCTACCTCACCTTGTTTTTCATTATTTATCTTAATACACTTCTGATAAAAAAATTAGCAAACAAAATCGTTTTAACCTTTAACTCTTCTCGTAGTAAACAAATACAATTTCTAATTGTAATTATCAATTAATATATGTAAGAGAAACAGCAAATATAAATACTTTTTAATTCATTTGTTATTTTAATTATTTTTCTAATATCATTTTTCTGTCTCTAGCTGTACAAAGCAAAAATATCACTTGAATTTGTAATTTAGTATTTTTTTTTACCAAATACATAAACTATTGGGAAAAGCCAATAGTCCGCACCTAGATCAGTTTGTTATCGTTAATGGAAATATTAGAAACGTTTATAAATAATCTCTCATTTTAAATTTCGTATTGACATTGTACTTGATTGTTATCTTTATAAATATAAAATATAGATATAAAAGGAACACATTCGATTTTTTCTCATATCTGAATTAACCTAGTTTCGATAAAAAAGGTGCGATAATTTACTGTCCGTAATGTTTTCTTTAAAGGTAAAAATATTTAATTTTTTCTCCTATTCCAAAATAGTAACAAATACATAATTATTTACAGAATGCTCAAAAATCTCCCAAAATGCTTGTGGAGTTAATGTGTATAAGCCAAGTAAAAATGGATTTAGAAGAACTAGATAAATTTATAAATGATTGTAATACTCCAGAAGATCATGAAGAAATGGGAAAATTCTTTCTGTGTTTATGGAGAGGGAAAGGTGTGATGAGTGGAGAGGGTCAGATTAACTCAGAAAAATTAAAAGATTATCTTCAATCTCGCCTGGAAGACGTTAATCCAGGGGATATTAATCATGTAACAGCCGCTATGATTGTTGAAAAATGTTGCACCGTTCAAGGAAGTTCTCCCAGGCAAACTGCAATAAGACTTAATAATTGCATTAACAGAACAGTACAAGGAAAATAAATTAACAATTGTGATGGTGTTTATATTGTTTCTTTTAAGCTGTAAAACTTTCTGATAAAAATAAATACTGATAATTAGACTTTATGAATGTGTAAACTGCGTTTTTATCGCACTAGGGCAATGTATGTAACCACTGGCGTAAAATGCGTTTAGTCATATCAAAACACAAAGCAAAAGTGATACATAGAAATTGGTCATTAAAACTTATCATTAGGCGATACACATTTAGATATTAAGAGAGATTTGATTACATATTATTTATGGTAGTAGTGAACAAGAATAATTTAAATAACTAGTGTCTCATTTGTAACTGATAATATTAGCGGATACGTAATTCGACTTATCAAGAACACTTTTTTATTTGCAAATTATTTAATTTACTATTTATAGAAATAACTCAAGGCTAGATATTCAAAAGATTTAGATATTATAGATATTTAAATTACCCAAAAAAAACTTGGTTTTCCTGTATACAAATTTCATTCACAATTCCTGTTAACTGGTATATTAATTACTTTCAGATTTTCTTTTTAAAAAGCGACTGAAAAACTCAAACATTTAAAAGGTTGATTCATTAGTATTTACTCAACAAATGTTTGCAAACTTCAATACATTTTTGTTATCTTTTTTGTGGATGAGTTTTTATTTACGCCAGATAAGCTAATTATAATTAATTATGGCTTATGTTAATTTTACGTAATGTAATATCTTAAATACTGGGATTAGTTTTTTAGTGTGCAGTTAGTTTTAACATATCGACGAGATGAAGCTGTTTTTATATGTCACTACTATTTTTACCATAACATTTTTTAAAGTAAAACCTTAAATTTACCAATTTAACCTTTGAAGTTAATAATTATGATAATTACAGAATGTACTATCATCGTATAATCAACCAGATCTCAGTGTGGAATTTTTATGTATTGGTGAAGTAGACATGGATTTGGAGGAATTAAATAAATACGTAAATAGCTACAACACGCCTGAAGATCACGTAGAAATGGGGAAATTCTTGGTTTGTTTATGGGAAGGAAAACATGTTATGGATAAAGATGGTAACATTGACTCGGGGAAGTTGAAAGCCTTCTTGCAAGCACATTTTGAAAAAATTAATCCTGAAGAGGTCAATAATATATCACCGGATACGGTAACTGAAAAGTGTCATGGTGTACAAACTAATATTAAAACGCAAACTGCAATAAGACTTAATAATTGTATTGTAAAGACAGTGAAAGTACCCTAATAGTTTGTGAAATTTTTATTTATAATTAAACAATTTTCCAAATGATATGGCTACTATTTTCTTACTGAATTATTACCTTTAATAAACTTTTTAAATACACCTATTCTAGTTTTTTTATGATCGTTCAAAATATACCAGTATTATAACATGACATGTTTCTTCACAAAATATTTATTATGATAATTCTCTTTTTAACAGCATACGTAGATCTGTTCCGTCCAAAATAATAGCCACATCTGGTTATTGAGAATTTGAAATATGGCTAGTATAATTGAGGTACTGAACTGAAATTATAAAATGACATTTTCTATTTAGTAAATTAAATAAATAAACCAGAACTCGAAGAGAAAGACCACATCAAGAAATCAAAACTTCGACCAATCGAAGTATCTTTATAAATGTAGTACCTAGTTTCTAATAAGATTATCTTGTAAATAAATAAACAAATAAAAACCAAAGCCTAATTTGTAATTTGTCTGTTGCATAAGTAGGTACCTACTACCACATATTTAAAAATACAATTTGGTATAAAATGCTGTTTTTTAAAAAACAGTATGCACATCATGAAATACTAAGAGGCTTCGAAATTGTTTGCGGGGGGGAGGGCTAAAACAAGGCTGCGTATTTATCTGTTGTGATACCTAAAGTGTCAAGAGCTCGTAAATGGGTCTCTATCTGATAATAAAGAGTGGAAATACCCAGTTTTTGTATTAGTTAAAACTAATTTTAATTCCCTCGCATGCCACTCTATTTGTAGATTCTCCCTACCGAATCTCGCCTGCATGCATTCTATTATTTTTGCGTAATTTTTTCCCACTACTGGAAAATTTTACACAATTTGACGCGTCCTACTCCCCGGGACGGTGGCTTGAATTAAAAATTCGATTTTATTGCTATCTTCTATGTCGAAGTCTTCACGGATCCTTTTGAACTGGGACCAAAACGCCAGCCAATCCTTTATACTCTCGTCATAATTTTTAAATTCGATTTGCGATAAGTTAAATTTTCTTTTTTTTTTTGATATTTTTAATTCAAGTAATCTAGATTCTGCAAAAGTACTTAATAGAGCATTTAAGGGAGATGCAAATCAGTTAGAAGTTTTAAATCGAACATTAGTATATTTACAAACTGTACGTATTATAGATAGCAAAGGAAAAGACATTACAAATAGTGTTAAATTTTTGAAATGTTGGCAAATTAGTATTAATGCACAGCTAGATTTATGAAGCACGTTACAAAATGCAGGATACAAGTTTTTATTAACACGGCGATTGAATCAAGATGGACTTGAAAATTATTTTGGAACAGTTAGAAGGCAGAGTGGATGTAGTGTCAATCCGACACCAATTCAATTCACATGTACTTTTAGGAAATTATTTACTCTTAAGTTTTTAAATGCCAGTGTAGAAAATTGTGTCGAGGATCATGCAGCTATCTTGTCACACTTTGCTGATTTGCCCAGTGAGGAACTGACAGCAACTAATACAGTTACAACTAATGATGATGAACATGTAACTGATTCGTATCCGATTGATACTGATTATCGTTTGCATGTTACTGAGCAAAATTCATTAAGATATATCTGTGGTTACTTAATAAAAAAATGTTTACGAGTGCATTCATGCAGTGTGTGTGAGGAATATGCTATGCACATAAAGGCTTGGATGAGATGAGAATAAGCGAAATTGCTACTTTTGGAAGTTTATATATATGCCTCATAATAATTTTGTTTTCTACATATTAATTGGAGAAGATCTTTAAACATAATTTTGAAATGTATGCTCTAGAAAAGTATATTCTAGCTAGATTTTCACAAGTGTATGAAACTGTTACATTTATTATTCTTTAAAGTTTATAAATAAAAACAATTGATGAGTCAGGGCAAAAGACCCACCGCAAAATTATAATCTGAAGACATGATTAATATTTATTGTATATTTTATTTTATTTATTTTTGTATTAGAGTTTTATTTATAAATATATGTTCATTTGCTTCTGCCTTTATTTTATTGCTCTGCATGTCTTATAATTAACCTGTTCTCAGTGCACAAGTTAACTGATTCTTAGTAATTAAAAGTAGTAGTACTATGTGAATTCATAATTTTATGTCAAAATTTCTGATTTCACTTGTTTGTGTGGTTGTTGATTGTGTCATTAACTTTTGTTTAAAATATTCAAAGGCATTCAAAATTAACGTTGTAGATTGGTTACAAATTCATTTCATTTTGAAGATTTTTTTGATTAAATTACTTGTTTAGTTCTCGATCTGTTGGTTTTCTGCAATCGAATAATTTTGCCAAGGTCATCGGAATACGGCAGGGCAACATTAAACTTTGTCCCTACTTTAGATATGTGTACGCTGATAATGCGTTAATACGGCGTCATTTCATCTACTTCTCCCATATCTCTAGTCGTAAAAAATTTTTCGAGATTATAATTAGTTTACTGTTTTGCCAGAAGTGAATCTTTGAACCTGTAAGTAAGAAACTAGTTTAATTTCACACATTTCAGTAGTTAAATGTTATAAAAATACAGCAAGTGGCGCGTGTCCGCCCAAGGGGTCCATTTGTATGGATTTTTGCCATTGCTCTATTTTTTTTTTACTTCAAGTAGGTCAGCTGTTAACTATAATATTAATAAAGAAAAAATGAAACAACAAACAGAAAATGCATTTAAATAATAAAGGCATTCCTTGTTATTGTGTTGTTTTTATTGAAAATTGTAATTTATAAGTACATCATTTAAATCGAGCAGTTTTGGTTACAGACCTTTACTATGAACCGTATGAAGGTGTCGAATGAAAAGACCCGTTCTTGTAAGAGGAAATTATCTGTCCGTTGTAAGGATAACAAAACAAAGAAGATTCGTAAGAGATCACCTTCTTCGTCATCATCTTCATCTACTTCGTCATCATCTTCATCGGTTTCTACAACCTCAAACGCCACTACATCATCTTCAGATTCCGTCAGAGAGGTCAAACGTACCATAAAGCATAAAAAACAAAGATCCCCAAGTTCTTCGTCAGATTCAGATTCAAGTAGTAATAGGACACAGAAAAAAAATGTTAAGATAAATATTATACAAAATTATTGACTTAAATTTGTGTAACAATATTTAGCAATTGTAAAAAGATTTGAAATAGTGCTGGACAAACTTTCTATAAAAACTCGTGCCAAATAATTATAGAAAAGAAATTAAAACATTATAATACAATATTGCATTTTGTGTAAGTGTCGTCTTGGCAACGTTTTTTAATTTTAATGCATGTTTTTAATTTTGATTTATAAATTTGTATTGTAAAATGATACATACACATTACTATTATTTTTATTCCAAATTGTTTGTCCATAATTCCTTTTGACAAAATAGAATGTCTATATAAGAATATAAAATCTTTTTTCAACTTATAATATGGATAGTCGGGCCACGTTGACCCTTGCACCTTGTGTGCTTGCTGGTGATGACTATTAGATGTCGCCGCTAAAGCTTCATGCTATGCATGTCATTAGTGTAGCTGTATATTACAGGGCAGTATGAAGTATGTAAGAATTGTAAAACGTTATCCTCTACCAGTGTTGCCAACAATGACGGTTTTCCGCCAAATTGGCGTTTTACGAGATACTCATGGCGCGCAAAAGTTCTTGTTGGCGCTTGGCGGATTTTTTTGGCGCTTAAAAGTTGTTTAAGTTTATAACTCTGTTTTGACTTTAAAATATAATAACTATTATTACTTTTATTGCATTTTAGCAATACACGTTCTACAGGGAATCTTAATATATGTACTATTCGAACCGGTATTCGACGATGGTGCCCTCTAGTAAACGAACTGAGAATATACGTGATGTTGTTTAAATGAAAACTTTACCGAGATTTGAATTGGCCCTTAATATGGCGCTTTTTTCATCTCAGATGGCGCTATTTGGTGCTTTGACGGAACGGAACTGGCGCTTCCATAAGATAAAATATTGGCAACACTGTCCTCTACTGATGAGACCAGAATAAGGTCAAAACAGATCTGTCTAGAGATACGTTATACAATTCTCACATATTTAAAACTTGTTAAAGAGTCTACAATTTTCTACAAATCTGTCATACAATTTGTGAAATATGTAAGCCACAATATGTATCACTTGTACAGGTCAATATGAAAACAATTTATAATCTATATACATATACTATTTCAAGTTTTATACAATTTGTGTAAATCCTGACAATTTTTTGTATTAAACTCTTCTAGTTTTTGCAGTTATGTTAATTACAAACATTGTTGTATTATGTTGCAATATTTACTACTACTGTTCTAAACGACATACATACTGTTTAATGTTTAATGTTTGGCTGAGGAGGCTTCAGGTCGCGGTTCCCTTGGACCTCGTGGCTTCAACTACTATGGTCATTTCGCCGCCAACTAGAATTTAGCCGAATCCGAGGTTTTCCAACCCCGGTAGGTATTTTTAACGTGCAACTCATCGTAGTTACACGGGATCCACTGCTTTACATCCCTCCCAGAGAGGATGGCATCCTTTTTCAAATTTTTTCCGCGTGAAGAATCTCAGGACCTCGGCCGGGAATCGAACCCGCAACGATTGGGTTGATAGTCAGATGCGTAACTATCAGAGCCACCGAGGCTCCTCTAAACGGCATACTGCAGGTATGCTTTACAATTTATTGAATAAAGTAATACAACATTTGTTCTACAAATTTATTCTTTTATACTCAATAAATTGTTCTCGTCCCTCATTTAGGAACAATTTTTGATGAGAAATTGCACAATAGACCTTTTACCCAAACAAAGATAAAAGATAGGCGCAGTTACTTTCTGCGCACTTAGGTATAGCAGAAGCCCGCGAAACCGATTCCCACAAGAAATGCAATAAAACTTGCTCTCTTTTAATTTAAATTTGAAGCACCTCAAAGTGTTTAAAAGTGTTTGAAAATTGCTTCAATATTTAAAATTATTATGTATTTTTTAAATATTTTTCTAGTTTTACTAAAACGAACTTTTAAATTACCTGTAAATCAGTTTAGAAGTACTACATGATAAACGTTTTATAAATGATGAATTGGTGTGAAGTGCGTTACGTGTAATATATACTTTTAAGTTTTAATAGATTTATCTTATTTGTCGGTTCAATTTATACAAACAGTACAACATATTTAGATAAACAGGACTTTATTCACGCTTGTAATCAAAAGAATATGTACAAGAAGGTTTTATTTTTCTTATAATTTCAAATCGACTTTTCTATTTTACATTGAAGCTAATGGAAATTTCGTTTCCTGCCATTAGTAATACCTAACAAAATTTTTGTGACATCACAATGCTAGACAAGGATCGTCACAGTAAAAGGTCTATTTAACAGACTTCGTATCTCTTACAATTTCCGAGATCCCAATAGTGAGCCACGAATTTAGGACACACTATATATATCGGTCATTTGCAATACACCTGTCACCGAGAACAACCAGCCCAAACACATAATAGCGACAGAATGAACAGGTCAAGGAGAGAAAACGGCCAGGCTAACGGTCTTTTCAAGACCTGACTACAACATTCTGCTCAGAACCTTCTTCTGAATTGCAGATGGTCTAACTAGTGACAAGTTTACAAAATTTAAAAACATAGTGACAAATAACAATATTAACTTTTATGTGATAGCAGAGGCAGGTACTTCAACTGACAATGAGCAATATTTCAAACTAAAATCAAGAACGATGGCGTCAGGGTTGTTAATCGCAGCCAAGTCCTCACTTAGAGCTCGCTTTAATGAAATTAAAGTTATGACCGCGGAAGATAAAATGAAAGTGGCAGAAATTGAACTGTGGAAAGGTGGAGTGCACAGAACGTTACTGATTATATACAACACTCCCAGAAATCAGCTCGATCTGAGTTGTCTTGAGCAATAGTGGGATCATTATTGTGTTGTCTGTTCCGCCATCTGCTCCACGTTCAGTCACTCCTTATTGCCAGGACCCAGTGGTCTTGGACATAAAATACTTTTAGTTAACCATTTTAAAAAAAGTTACCAAAAGCAAAGTTAAAATAAAATTTTAAAAAACCCAACTGGAAACTCTACCTTGAAACTGATAATCTTGTGACCCCAGATCTGATAGACACGAACGTCGATATCAATTATGCTCGGATCAAAGAAACAATTGCTACGGCTACTAAGAAAGCTATCCCTGGAGGGAAAGTAAAGCGATACGCTCCATACTAGACTGAAGAGCTCTTGTACCTAAAAGAAGAAAGAGATCAAGCAAGAGAATTAACTAAAAGGACTCGTTACAGAGATGATAGGCAAGATCTTAAGCAATAAAGCGCACTATCCAAGAAAAGAATAATTTCCTAAACGGATTCGAAAAGACGGGCTAGAAGCTCACCCTTTGTCACTATCCGTGCTAATGGCGTAAGGCGGAAGTTATCCCTCTCCCCAAGAAGGACAAGGAACCAAACACGTCCTCAAGCTTTAGGCCCATATTACTAACGAGCGTATTCTCCAAAGTATATGAGAGAATGTTGCTGCGCAAGCTACAAGTAGTAACTGAGAGAAACAAGCTAACATCAAACAGGTAGGCAGACAGGCTTTAGAAGACATAGAGGGGCAATAGAGCAAGTTGCCAGGTTAACTCAGGAGATTAAAGACGGTTTTCACCGCAAGGAGGACGAAACTGTTTAGTAAACTACAACGCCTTGACTTCAAAGTAAATACGAGGGCTGTTTGACGGAAGCGTGACTTTCCGCTAGATGGCGCTGATATCGGTAAATCGAAAACATTAGCATATACGTCAGTCTTTTAGAGGCTTAACCTCCAAATTTCATGTCAATCTGTGAAATAGTATACATTTGGCAGTCATAGAAATCAATCAAGTTTGTGCTATTTTGTAAATATGGAAAAACGTGAATTTCGTGTTTTAATTAAACATTATTTTTTACGTGGAAAAACAGTGAAAGAAACTGAGGAGAAATTACGGAAATATTACGGTGAATCTGCTCCATCGCATGGAATGGTTTCCAAGTGGTTTAATTCATTTAAAACTGGCCGTATGAGCACTGACGATGGTGAACGCCCCGGGCCCTTACAAACGGTCACTACTAAGGAAATCGTTGACAAAATCCATAATATGGTAATGGCTGATCGACGTTTGAAAGTGCGCGAGATAGTTGATGCTGTTGGCATCTCAATCGAACGGGTGCATAATATTTTACACGAACATTTGTATATTAAAAAGGTATCGGCAAGATGGGTGCCGGGATTACTCACAGTGGACCAAATGAGAATTCGTGTTCAACCTTCAAATCAATGTTTGGTCATGTTACAACGTAATCCAGTTGAGTTTTTTCGCCGATATGTGACTGTTGACGAAACCTGGATCCACCACCATACCCCTGAGACAAAGGAACAGTGAAACAATGGATATCACCAGACGAACGTGCACCAAAGAAGACTAAAATTGGTCACTCGGCTAATAAGGTCATGGCGACTATTTTTTGGGATTCTAAAGGCATAATCCATATTGACTATTTGGAAAGGGGTAAAACAATAACTGGCCAATATTATGCTGATTTATTGACCCGTTTTGATGTTATCTTAAAGAAAAAACGCCCACATTTGGCACGTAAGAAAGTGCTCTTTCATTACGACAACGCCCCATCTCATTCATCTGCAATTGCAACCGCTAAATTGGTACAATTACGCTACGAACTGCTTCCCCATCCACCATACTCACCGGATCTGGCCCCAAGAGACTTTTTTTATTTCCGAATTTGAAAAAATCTCTCGCAGGAAAAAAATTCGCATCAAATGAAGAGGTTATTGCTGCAACGCAGGCCTATTTTGACGAGTTGCCAAAAGAACATTTCTCAGAAGGCTTAAAGAAATTGGAAAGTCGTTGGACTAAGTGTGTAGCACTTGAAGGGAACTATGTTGAAAAATAATAAAAAAAATCTAGGCTAAACCTGTTCTTTATTGAAATGTCACACTTCCGTCAAACAGCCCTCGTATGTACAGAGCTATCTCCCCCTTTCGATCATCAAGTTATATATGAGTTATAATGGCGAATTCCTCTCTCAGTACAGGCAGATCAGGCAAGGACTGCCTCAAGGATCCCTCATCAGCCCTGTACTCTTTAATCTAATGATCAACAATGTTATTGCTGCAATTCAGACTATCCCTGGTACCCAAGCTCTACTTTATGCAGATGACTTAGTCATTTAAGTAACCAGCAGTAAGATAAAGGTGTTAAAGCGATAAACCAGGTCTTGGCCCAACTTTCATATTGGACTAATGAAAATGAACTAGTCGTCAACCCACAAAAACCGGAATCTCAACTGTTTACACAGTTCATTAAGCAACAAAGAGGACTATCTTTGCTCTATAAGTCCACTTCCCTAAGCGAAACGAAAGCCGCTACTTATTTAGGGGTTCAGCTTGACACTAAGTTGCAGTGGTCAAAGCACGTCGATCAGCTAGCACAAAAGGGAAGTAAGCGAATGAGGTTACTAACACATGGGCTGAAAAGTCCCAGGCCTAACAAATAGATGGCGCTAGTTCTATTGCATTCACCGCTTTTTCAGTTAGTACTAACCTTCAAAAGACAGCTGTTAAAATTTCATGATATTCTATTCATTATTTTGTGAGTTATTGTGCTAAGAGTGACGCTACTTTTGTTATTTTCAAAACAATGGATCAAAAACAATTTCGTGTTTTAATTTTACACCGCTTCTTGATGGGAAAAAATACCGTTCAAGCGAAGCAATGGCTTGAAAAGTGTTATGGGGACTCCGCTCCATCAAAAACAACAATAAAACGTTGGTTTGCTGACTTCAAACGTGGTCGTAGAGACACCGATGATGCAGAACGCAGTGGACGTCCAAATGAGGCGGTAACACCAGAAAACATCAAAAAAATCCACAAAATCGCTTTGAATGATCGAAAAGTGAAGTTGCGTGAGTTAGCTGACATCGTAAAGATATCAAAAGAACGTGTTGCCTTTATATTGCATGAGCATTTGACTATGAGAAAGCTCTGCTCAAAGTGGGTGCAGCGTTTGCTCACTGTTCACCAAAAACAAGAACGTGTTGATGTTTCTGAGCAGTGTTTGGCCATGTTTAAACGTAACAAACCGAAATTTTTGTGTCGATATGTGACAATGGATGAAACATGGATCCATCACTTCACTCCGGAATCAAAACGATCGTCATTTGAGTGGACAGCAACTGGTGAACCTCGTCCAAAGCGACAGAAAGCACAACAATCGGCTGGAAAGGTTATGGCTTCGGTATTTTGGAATGTGCATGGTGTAATATTCATCGACTATCTTGAGAAGAGAAATACCATCAACAGTGAATATCATATAGCGTTATTGGAGTGTTTGAAGGCCGAAATTGCAAAGAAACAACCGCATATGGCAAAGAAAAAAATTTTGTTTCATCAAGACAACGCACCGTGTCACAAGTCAATCAAAACAATGGCAAAACTACATGAATTGAACTTCGAATTGCTCCCACATCCACCGTATTCGCCAGATTTGGCTCCCAGCGACTAATGGCTGTTCGCAGACCTAAAAAAATGCTTGCCGGTAAGAAATTTCGCTCGAATGAAGAGGTTATCGCTGAAACTGAGTCCTATTTTGAGGCAAAAGATAAATCGTTCTACAAAAGTGGTATTGAAATGTTAGAGCGGCGCTGGAATGATTGCGTTGTTCTTGATGGAAATTACGTTGTCGAATAAAGCTAATTTTGAACAAAAAAAACCGTGTTTTCTTTGTTAGGCCTGGGACTTTTCAGCCCATGTGTTAAGTAGACTAGCAGGACCGAAAAGGGGAGCAGCCACGGAAAATGTCTTGACGCAGACGCGTATGTAAGACCCGTGATGGAGTATGGGAACGAACTGATTGCCACAGCCTCCAAAACAACTCTGGAGAAGCTAGATTGAATCCAGAACCAAACCCTGAGATTGATAACTGGGGGGGGGGTCCCAGCACTACCCCTATTAACGCGATGGAATTGCAAATCGGTGTAGATCCCCTATCGGTAAGAAGAAACCTGGCAGTAATAAGCCTAAATAAAAAGGTAAATCGCCTAAAGATTGACTGCTGGTAAAACTATAAGCCGCCCACTCAATGACTGAAAACACGGAAATCCTTCTCTGGAAAAGCGTACGAGCTCGCAAGGGCTTATAATCTGGATATCAAAGAGAGAGTATCCTTCCCAGGATATGCAGTTAGGGCGAGATTGAACTTATTGAGCCGATGAATAAAAGTGAGACTCTATCAACCATGCAAAGAGCCATTGCACTGGGACCCAGTCATGAAAGATATCCAGTCACAGAGTGGATCCACGTGTACACCGATGGTTCGGCGCTTGATGCTCGTGGTAATGGTGGCGTAGGAGTCCACGCGGAAAACTTCCAGACTGTGAAGCACTTGCGCAGTTACGACTGGCAGAACGGCAAGATCAACAGTACCTACAGTAAGACTAGTAAAATTTATTGGGCTGCTCGCCGCCAAATGATTAAATAGAGCAAATGGCGCGACATTGTTAAAAAAAAAATTGCAATATAAATTTGAGTTATCATGGACTTAGTGTTATCGAAGTTCAACTGCATTTTATTTTACCTTAGATATACAAAATTAATGTGTGGTTCACTTTATACTTTTTTCAGACAGCATTTTTTTAGGTACTTCAATTAGAACATGCTTACAGCTAAAAGTTTAAAAGTCTGAAGTGTTCTTGATCAAAATAAACTAAGTAATACATGTAAACTTTTTATATTATCTAGATGCACTTACAGCTTGCACTAGATGCAACTTGCAAACAGTTATTTCTAAACGTATTGTTATCCAATGTTTCAAAAAGAATTTTTCACCTCTGCTGTCGTGTCCTCATCAGAGCTGTATAATACAAGAAAGTTAATTTCGTGTTCGGTCTTTCTTCAATTGTGACAGAATCCTTTCGTTTATAAACGACCAATCTCTCACAAGATCTGCTTGGTCCTTATGAATAAGACAAGCAACACCAGCCTGAGCCTTCCCTCTCTTTGCCAACCCAGAGTATATAAAGTTGCATCGTTGTGTATTCTTTTACAGCCTTGCTCTTTCTTTTTGGTCTTCATAGTACCTAAGATTTGCACTCCAGTCTTCTCTGTTTCTTACTCCAACTCCACTTCCTTTCCGTTAATATTCCTAACATTTCATGTTGCATACTTGAAAGTTCCGTGTCCGCGCCACTTCGTTGTCCGTTTGATCAGTCCGGGTTTTTATTTTTGTCTTCTTTTAATCAGTTGATGTTTTGGGTGTACGAAGGATTGGTCCATAGCACCCTAGCTTGCTAAGAGAACTGCTCCCTTAAGGCGTACAAGCACGCCTCCACACTGCTTCATGGTAGATGTTCGTAGGTGCTACTTCCTGAGACGAGCACACTCAGTTCCTCCAATCAGGTTGCAGAGGGAATCTCTCCTCCTTTCTCATCCGGGCTTGGGACCGGCAATAGCGGAGTCTTGCAGGTCTACTGACTCTTAATGATACCAGGGCTAAACACCGATCCCAGCTGCTTTGGTAGTTACGTCACTGATAAGTGCACAAGGAGCTCCAGGGTTTGTGCAAAAGAAATAATAACAAATCTTGTAGAAACCATACTAGAGCTGACTGCCTCTAGGCTCTCCTTTCGCCGTTTCACAGCTCTTAGTTTTGGTATCAACAACGTTGCTAAGTCAAGAAAATGGGCTTATTTCCAAAAACAAAGATGGTAATCAAGAAAATGTATGAAAAGTGCAGTTGTTTCACAAAAATTAAGATTATGGTAAACAAATTCAGTCTTAATGTCAATTACCGACATTTTTACAAATTTCTTACGTTAAAGATTCAGAAATTATGACACTAAAGGTCGATTGCGCCAATGATCTTGATCGTCAGTTAAAATTGATTGCGAATCAAAAACCATATTTAAGAGTTTTAGATTATCAATCAAATCGCAGCAACAGGTTTCTGCTTGACTGCTGTCACCATACCTTACCATAGTCGAAATCTCATTACGCCCTTTTTAAGACTTTAATGTCGTAGTTTTAAGCCTATAATGTCAAACGTTTGTGGAAATATCATAAATTGACGTTAAGATTTATATGTTTTATCATAATCTGGGTTTTAGTGAGCATAGGTTAGTATTCTTCACACGTGCTCGATATTTATATTTTCAAAGTCGTGCAAAACAATAATTTCCAATGTAACACAATACCGGATGTCCCATTTAGAAAAGCATGTTAGTTGTCATCACAAAAATATTTCGTATTTGGCAACATCTTGATACCAAATCTGGCACCAATCGCATGATTACAACCATCACCATGGTAAAAAAATCTAACCTTATTACATAAATTTATAATAACATATAATAACGCAGGCGGTTACCATTTCAATTTTTTCTTGAACGGTGTAAAACGGCATTAGATTTTAATTTTCTGAAGCACTATTTTTTATTTTCATGGCATAGTTTTCAGTGTAATTGAACGAAGAAGTTCTAAATTACATTGTGTAAAGATTTCAAGTCTAAACCTTTATCATAACAAAAGTTAACATGGGGTAGATAATTTAACATGGGAATCCGTATGGCCAGTAATGAAAAAATACATTGTAACGAGTATAATGATCGTTCTTTCTGCGATATATTGAATGAGACGTTTTAAGGCCTAATTCTGAGCGTTAAATCAAGATATTTAATTAGTATCCTACAATACCTACCGAATCATAAATGGGTTCGGCTAAAGAAGCTAGTCTCACAGAGGAGGGAAAAGGTGCATAGTTAATTCAGGGTTAGGACGCTAAATGTTGGAGCGATGAATGGGAAAAGCAGAAAGATTGTTGACCTGATGTAGAGGAGGAAAGTGAAATTGTTGTGCGTGCTTAAGATAAGATGGAGAGGAAATAAAGCAAAAGGCCTTGCCGAAGGGTATAAGATGCTGTATAGAGGAGCGGATGGCAGTGTTGGAATTGTTGTTGATAAGGAATTGAAAAAGGAAATATGTGATGTAGGTAGGACAGGACAGTGACAGGATTATGAGTGTAAAACTGGATATCGGAGGCAATCTGTCAGGATTGTTGTGCGTATGCGCCTCAGACTGGATTTGAAGTGGAGGACACGTTTTGGAGAGAACTAGAGGAAGTACTAATAGAAATACCAGTACGTGAAAGAGTCGTCTTAGCGGTAGATTTGAACGGTCATGTCGGGAAGCAAAATAGCAAAGAAGACAGAGTGCATGGTGGATGGAACTTTGGGGAAAGAAACCCAGAGAGTGAAAGAATCGTAGAACATGCACTGGCTTTTGATCTTGCCATTGGGAATACGTATTTCCAGAAGAAGGGAGAACATCTTGTACCGTATAGAAACGAAGAAAGGAAAAATCAGATCGATTACATACTATGCCGTAGGAAACATCTGAAGTGCGTTTCAACAACCTCACCCTTATAAACTGACGTTTAAACTTGCCAAATTTAACGTAGATTAACAGCGCCTCTAGCGAAGAGAAAATCGTTATTGAGCTCAATTTGCGATCGTTCTTTGTTTGGTGTCGGCACTTTGTATCAGAATCATCTCATCTCCAACGGAATTAAGAGGCGAAACGTCTACAGGTTCGAACCACCTTAACAAAAGTAGGTACAATCACAAATAACCCACATTTAGTACAATGAATGAGTGAGAACCGGGCGTTTGACATTGACAGTCATTTTTGAAAATTTTACGTCATAAACATGTAATGATAATAAACCGTTTGACTTTGTAAAATATTTCTTTACTTTTTTACACACTCATATGTAACAAAACTAAAAGTCCTTTGTACAAGCCAGTCAGGGAAAGAGGTTGGGGGAGTGGGGGCGGCATAGTTGGTTTTGCACGCGGGCGTTCAGGTGGCTAAGGGAGGGGGGTCTGACAAACAACTGGCTTTGCATTTGGCTTGCGTGTGCGATCGTCTTGACATCTATGCGAAACGCAGACATATCATCTAACATCAACGTTTTGTCATAGAATTTTATGGTTTTGTTTCCGAGCTAATTTTCCGCTTATTTGAAGGGTTGGTTTGCTTGTTAATTGCTATATTTCTATACGCTGTTCTCCGTCTTTGTTCTCCTTGCAAAATCATAGTGTGCGTTTTATAGTAAACGATACCAATGAGATAAATTTTTTGTGACTAGACAAGTATTTTTTCCAAATAGAACTTATGATCGATTGTTTTAGTTACGCAGTTATAGGACTTCAAAACTACATGCAAACATGCTAACTTTTGGCTGCACTATCGTTATTTGTCAAAATATCAAATACTTTTACAATAACTAATAGGTAATTTATTTGCGTTTTATTATAATGAGGTTTTTCTTTGATTGCTTTACAATAGCAACTTTCTGCTTTAATTTTCGATTATAGAATTATTTCATTACATTCTATAACACTGGCGAGAATATTCTCACTCGTATGGTAGAATAACATAGAATAAATAATCACAGGCAGCGACATCTCATACCTATTTAGAAAACTATTCAGTTTAAGACAATAATTAAAAAAATTATCTTATTAATTCATAATTTTGGTAATATTGCTTGTAGATTTTACAGTTTAAGTATAAACACAGAAACTCGTTTATTATTGTTTCTGAAATTCTTTAATTTTCTAAATTTTAGAATGAACGAAAACAAAAATGTGAGAGCGACAGCTATTATTAAATTATTGCACTATGGTGAATTAGTTATCTATGTAACATGCCTAATCATTATTTACAATTATGTTTTTGTTTTATGTTTATCGTCCTTAATGCAATGTAGATAAATATATAAACTAATGAATGAAAAGTACCAGTTACACAGCTTAACATGGGTATCTAGATTTTAAATTTAGATTTCAAAGCATTTAATAGAGTACACTTACACTGCACATGTAACTTATAATCTTCGATACTGGACGTGCATTTTCTGTTCTCATAGAAAATGTTAACTGTTAATTAATTAATTAATAGACTGTAAGTACAGAAAAAAAAACAAGATCGTGCATACTAAAGTCTAAAATAAGCCTTACTTTTACATTATTATTATTATTATTATAATTTGTTTTATATTTGTTTATTGCCGTATAAAAAGTGATGATAAAGTTCTTTCAAACTCTGAACTATACAATTTTTAAGTTTTACACCAGTTTTCTCTTCCGTTTCACCATGTTCATTTATACAACGTTCACTTATTCTAGTTGTTATAATATTTTGAGCTTCCGTAGGTATGTTAGGATTTAAAACGACCTCCCTGAGAAAACGTCCAATTCCACTAACTGCAATATTTCCATCTTCTTTCATCACCCCTCTTCCTTTCCACATGCAAACATAAAACTTTCCATAATCTTCATTATCATCCGGTGTGTGTGATTCCCTTATGGTAATTTGTATTTCAGTTTCGTCAAGGCCCAGATCCCGTATGCACTTGTCTTCTACAGTTTCACCTGAATGCACACTTCTGGAACAAACCTACAACTTCGTTACTGAAATTGCTTTTCAATATGAATAGCAAGAAAAAATACCTGCTGTAAAATTAGCACAAAAACCAGAAACGATAGCAACTTCATGTCTGTAATTAATATTAACGAAATACTATACTAATAAATTTTATTTTATTTCATTTTACATATATGTATTGATAACAGTGATAATTTCAGCTGAGTAATGATAACCTTTTGTATATAACATCTATATAAATAGTCTTCCTAGACAAATCTGCTTGCTGTTAAAAAAGGAAAATTTTATCTGAACACACATAATTTAATCCTAATGTTAACATTTATAATCATACAAATATTAAAATTAGTAACAAGGAAATATTTAAAAATTATCAAAACAACAACTAAGAAATAACAAAATAAAATCTTCTCTGCACTGAAATTAAACATTTCTATATCTTTTCAGCGTTCAGCCATATATCGCCTTCAGCAGCCAAAACAGCACTTTTCGGACTCATTTTTAACGGTACATGCGTTTTCGAATTGAGTGTGAATTTGTAATTTTTCAAGAGGCAGGTAAGAGCTGCTTTAGTTTGCATTAGTCCAAATCTTAGACCTAAAAAAAGTAAAAAGTTATTTGTACAAGAAATATTATTTTTGTTGTTCATTAGCTACTCGTATAGGTCTTGCTTTGAACCCTACACAAGTATCTTCACACACAGGACTTTAAGAGTGAGCGACTGAAAATAGTATTATTTGTTTAACAAGGACCTAAAGTGGTATTTTTGTGAACTAGTCGGGTATATTAGCGGACGAGACGAGAAACGTATAAAAGAATAATTCCATTAAAAAATGAAATAGATCGATTACCGTCATCCATGCTGTGGCCTGAAGCCCTACCAGTTGCAACGTCTTCGCCAGAAAGAGAGGCGGCTTTGTCGGGGGATGCTCGGCCTTGGTCGTTTCTACGCCTCTGGGGCGGTTTGCGACCGGGCTTGCATCCCCCCTATCGACGCCCGGCTCGACGCCCTCCTCGGTCGATACGTTCATCGAACCATCGATCACAACCACCAAACGTCACTCGAGATCCTCTCAACCCCGGCCGGGTTTCAACCCCGCCACACCACCTATAAATTCAAGTTTCCTCCCGCCAAGTACCTCGGCCACGCCAACTTCCTTACCCTCGACCTGGAGGATGCGCTCGAAAACATCCCAATCGACTTACGTTAACGCCATATCCTGACACCTCCACACCCACCTCTGCACCCTGTCATCACAACGGAACCAACCCCGCTCTCGCTCTCTGTTTTGTTTCAGGACCGCAGAGGGCCCATCTGTTCTCGCCAAGGTTTTCCGTGGTTTCCCTTGGCGGTGAAGGCAAATGCCGGAACAGCTTCAGCACCAGTCCACGGCACTCTAAACACAACTGGACACACACACACATCATCACTCTAATCATATACATACTCGCACCCCCAAATCACACCATTCCAACACCGTTCTGAAAGGAACCGTTTTCGCCGTCATCATCCAGCGTCGCCGGCTTGTTGGGTGTCCTTGGGCACACCACCGCTCCACCATTCACATGGGTCACCTACGTCGCGGGAGCCCAACATCATCCCCGCGTCAATCCGGTGCCGGCCATACACGCATGCCATCTTCACCAGTTCAGCGAACGCTCGATCGTTCACTTCCAACCTCCTTTTCCAACCAGGCTTAAGAGAAGTTTAATCTTCTAAGGAGCCAGCCGCCTACGGCGGCATTTTACATTGATCATTGCATTGCAAAAATGAAATACTTTTGTGACAGTTGCAGAAAATAGTTCAGACCAAAAAGTAGCAAATTTGCTGCCGGGCCGTGGCTGGAAACAGGTAAAGCACCGAGTGCATTTTTCCGTGTTAAACAAATAATTTTTTTGCCGATTGCTAGAATTAACATTTTCTTTATTGAATATGTTGTATTTATTAAATTAAAATCATAAATGCCACATGTTTGTCTTTATTTTCAATAGCAAGGCTTTTAAGACCAAGTGCCAGTAAAAATAAACATTTACAGCCTAGGTTGCAAAAGTGATACTTTAGTGTTTGTCAACTGCTAATAAAAACCAACACTGTCAATCGGCGAAAATAATAGTTTGTATTATTAGAATTAAAAACGACCCTTAGTTTGACGAGCAGTTACGTTTGCTCTGGAGGCAAATGATTTCTTTTTGTACTCGGGAGTAAATTTTCCGAAAATCTCTCTTTGCCGTACTTTTCTATCTTCGCTCGTTACTGAGATATTCCACTTCAAAGAAAATTGAATATTTTTAGCGAATTAGTCCAGGAAGTTTAGGGTTGTTTCGTAAACAAAATTGAATAGATTGGGAACTTTGGGTATAAGTAAGTATATTGTACCATTACTACATATCAGTCCGGTCTCGAGCGCCACGCGAATCGATCGACCCGGATCCAATCGGTGCGGTAATGCACTGAAGCAGAAAAGTAAGCAGCATTCCTCCAAGGAGATTCAACATCCGGTTGGGGGCTGGGTGGTAGTTGCCAACTCCACCTGCCGTTATCCTATGATAGGATCGGCACGTAGGACCGGCAGGATTCCAGTCCACTTCTCAGATCGTTACCATTACTCCAGACTCCACGGTAGATATTCGCGCCCGAGGCTCCGCGGTGTTTCCAACTCCAGCTGCTGAAATTCTGCTTCCGTCCGTTACTGCATTGACACCCAGCTATCTACACTACCTTGCCACCCATCAAGAAACTACTGAAGCTGCACCATCTATCATCTGCATCCATCATTTCCATCAACGGAGGAACGTCGCGGTCTACATCAACATTAATCTTCCAAGGGTTGGAGAGAAACTGAACAGTTTCTAAAGCCGACATTGCGATAGCATGATAGTTAGTACTACATATCATACTAAAAGTCTCCGATCATAAGTGTTTTGTGAAATTTTTTAGAGTGGGTTAAAATTGTAGAATTATTTTAAGTTCTTATCATTTTCACAGGTGAAAGAAACCGCACCCCCTACCAAAGTCCCATTTCTATAGGATCAGCCGGTTCGGAGATACGGGATGTATCTAAACTATTATGGCTCCGGTTGCGTCCTTCGGTGGCCCCAGCTCCAGCTGCGCCCTCGAAAGATTTGCCTTTTGACGTATTTATATTTTTGTTTTTAATGTAAAATATGCTGCAGATAGTAGCTCTTGATTATTTTTCATTTAAAAATAGTCAGTTAAATATCAAAATAAGTTAGTTCTGATAGTCAAGATGTAAAACAATTTGGTCCCGATGCTCATCCTGCCTATAGAAAAATAGACACCAGTCATTAACTTACATTTCTTATACAAAGAGTATAAAGAGAATTTTTGTTTACGTTCAACCTCAACCCCCATCTCTCAAAACCCACCTCCTGTTTCATGCTTTTATTTTTAATAACTTCTTATATTACTGCTGGACAGTGACCACATAAAGAATCTAATGGAAGAATCGCATTTTCTCCAACAGCAGGTAAAAGTAATTTTCCTAATTTCGAAACCAATAAATAAATTCCAAATTCTCTGGGTTGTCTCTCCGGACATGTGCGCAAACCGAGCTGGTCCACTACGTAGCCTAAGTACTTAAGATTGGGCCTACAAGAATCTCAGTTGAGTACGTTAACAGACAGTTTAACCCTCTTTAAGTGCGAAAAGACCTCATGAAGCAGCTGCAGGTGTTTCTCAAAGGTGTCTGTAACAAAAATGATATCATCCATACATACGAAAACATTGAGCCTCAAATCTTCAGGAAAAAGCTGGTCCATTAGTCGTTGTTGCGTTTTAGAAGAGTTATGTAACCCAAACGGAAGCGTGGTGAACTCAAACAGCCCACGACCCGCAACGGTAAAAACACATTTCTTCATACTGCTAGGCTCCAGTGGAATCTGCCAAAATGCACACTTAAGATCGATAAGGGATAAAAATCTGGCATCATGAAGGTTATTTAAGATGTCCGATACCCGAGGCATCCGCATCCCGTTTTGTGCCCAAATTAAGTTTTCTTCCATCAAAACATAACTTATTCTCCCCATTTGGTTTACGAACTAAGAGGATTGGACTGCTTCAAGGAGACGTGCTAGGTTGAACTACTCTCAGCTTCAACATCCAATCCAATTCCGCGTCGATCAACTTTTGGAGAGCCGGTAAAACCGGGAAGTATCGCTGTTTTATTGGCATGGCATCTCCTGTGTCAATAAGATGTTGCACCAGTAGTTTCAACAAAACCATCCCTGCGACCCCAATGATGCACACTTCGGATCCAGAATCCACCAACGCCTTAACCTCATGTCCGTGTACCAAAAAATTGGTAAAAGGTCGTTTACTGGAGCAATTAATCGGCATGAAAGCAGACACCCTCGGAAACTTGCAAAACGTCCTTACCATCTGTAGCCACTTGATCCAATCAGCCGTAGGCTGATTCCCAGCAGACTTGGATGTAGTCGTGCAATCAGAAGTTTTTTTCATTTTTCTGGCAGTTCCAACAGGCACCGGCGAAAACCTTATTTGCCGCAGCTATCTGCTTCATTCTTATGTTTAACGTAGACGGTTTATACAACAGTCCCGGTTCCAATACCTCTGATGCAGAAGAAGGTGGACGTAGCTAAGATTTCCTTTCCTGTTCGATCAACCTACAGGAAGTCTTCATTTCATCTAACCGATGAATGTGTAAAAACAACAACTTCTCTGAAAAACAAACTGGAAGATTTCTCTGAATCATCTGAACTTTTAATGATTCGATCCCCCTATCGAGTCTTAATTTCATCCCACAAAGACTCGTTACAGTGCGGTGGAAGAAAATCAACCTTCAATTCATCAACGAACTGGTCCCATGAGTGCAAGAAATTTCTCACCGACCGGAACTATATTAAAGCTTTGTCCCTAAAAAGATCTAACGCAGAAAGGAAGAATTGTTCTTTCTCCAAGAACCTGGTCAACATACAAGCGTCCCCATTGAATAAGACGTTCCACCTAGTAACAGGAACATAAGTACCCATTCCCCTGGAGTAATTCCCTTGGGTAAAAGAACTGCTTCGGCTTCTGGGACTTTGAGCTCCCGTTTCCACGGAGTGTATTTGGTTACAGGACTCAACGGAGCAACAAACAAATCGATTCTAGGATTTCTAGTCTCTGAAACTTAGGCGGATAATCTTCAAGCTACCTGGGCAATTGCGGGTAACCCGTTAAATTAATGGAAACCAATTGGAGCATCTGTTGCGAGGAAATTGTTGAGATCTTTAACCTTAATTAGTCTGGATGATTTCCAAGTAACTACTGCTCGCGATGCTGAAGACCGCTACCCAAAAAGAAGCTGAAAACAAAATAAACAATCCTCTCATTTAGATCTTCATCAATTTTTCCATCTGAACTGATTGTACATCCCAGGTACGTAAACTTTTCAACGTGTTTTAACTGTTCTCCTAGGATTGTGATCTGCTGCTGCACTGGGGATCGATTAAATGCCATCGCGTGGGTCTTAGCTGTGTTTATTAAAAGCTTCCGTTTCCTAAGCTCAACGACTCAAATTTGTAAATTCTTTTGCAGATCACTTTCACTACCAGAAATCAGCGCTACATCGTCAGCATAACATATATAACATAATTCTGAGAACAGCACTGCTCTGAGAAGCGACGGGTCCTCTTCTGACATTCTCTTGTCTCGTCATCCATCAGCAGTACAAACAAAAGAGGACTATGATGGCCACTTCCCAGTCTGCAGGTATTCTGCCATGCTTCCATGCTAGGGATAGTACTTGGAACAGTAGATCCTCCTCTGCTTCTCCCATGTGCTTCTGCATCTCTAATGCAATGCCATCATGCCCAGCTGCCTTGCCAAGCTTCACCTTTTCCAGAGCAGCTTCCAGCTCTTCTTTAGTGACGGGGTCGGTTGTAAGCTCTTGGTTTTCTTCCACTAATTGAGCATCTTCTCCCAGCAAATCCATAAAATAGTCTCTCCATCTATTCATAATATTCTTATCATTCGTCAGTAGATACTTCTTTTTGTCAAAAACGTTCTTCAAAGACACTTCCTTGCCCTTTGAGGCCATTCAAGATTGTAAAAAAGTTGTTGATTTTCACCAAAACGTTCCTCCATTTTGTGCCAGACTGTTCCCAACTAGCCTTTTTCGTTTCTTGCACCATTCTCTTGATTTTTTGTCTTTGATCTTTGTAGTTATTCTAGTGTGTTCCACTTTCACTTCCTCTTTTCCAGCTTAACTCTTCTTTAACCTCTTCATTCCACCATCTCGTCATTTTTTTATTACTTTTTCCTCCACCCTTTATGGTATCACATACTTCTTCTACTGACTCCAGTATAATTGTCTTGAACTTATGCCAGCTCTCCTCTAGATTAGCTGTTTCTTCGTGTGCCGATAATACTTGCGTCGATTTCTTTTCTATCTTCTTTTGATATTCGTTTTGCTTATCCTCAATTTTGAGTTTCCTAATTTTGATTTTCCTTCTTGTAGCCTTTTCTTTTGTTAAGTCTGTGCGTTGTGCTGGAGTCCTTGATTTACCACTGCATTTCTAACAGGTTGTGGTCTGTTGCTAGCTCGGGCCCCCGCTTAAACCTAATATCCTTCACTTGACGGCGGGAATGTCGTCCGACAGCTATGTAGTCTATAATTGATATTTGTTCGTGCCTGCTCGGCTTACATCGCGTGTACATATGGATTTCCTTGGGCGGGAACATAGTATTCATTAAAATCAACTCGTATGAAATACGAGGGCTGTTTGACGGAAGTGTGACATTTCAATAAAGAACAGGTTTAGCCTAGATTTTTTTTTATTATTTTTCAACATAGTTCCCTTCAAGTGCTACACACTTAGTCCAACGACTTTCCAATTTCTTTAAGCCTTCTGAGAAATGTTCTTTTGGCAACCTCTTCATTTGATGCGAATTTTTTTCCTGCGAGAGATTTTTTCAAATTCGGAAATAAAAAAAGTCTCTTGGGGCCAGATCCGGTGAGTATGGTGGATGGGGAAGCAGTTCGTAGCGTAATTGTACCAATTTAGCGGTTGCAATTGCAGATGAATGAGATGGGGCGTTGTTGTAATGAAAGAGCACTTTCTTACGTGCCAAATGTGGGCGTTTTTTCTTTAAGTTAACATCAAAACGGGTTAATAAATCAGCATAATATTGGCCAGTTATTGTTTTACCCCTTTCCAAATAGTCAATATGGATTATGCCTTTAGAATCCCAAAAAAATAGTCGCCATGACCTTATTAGCCGAGTGACCAATTTTAGTCTTCTTTGGTGCACGTTCGTCTGGTGATATCCATTGTTTCACTGTTCCTTTGTCTCAGGGGTATGGTGGTGGATCCAGGTTTCGTCAACAGTCACATATCGGCGAAAAAACTCAACTGGATTACGTTGTAACATGACCAAACATTGATTTGAAGGTTGAACACGAATTCTCATTTGGTCCACTGTGAGTAATCGCGGCACCCATCTTGCCGATACCTTTTTAATATACAAATGTTCGTGTAAAATATTATGCACCCGTTCGATTGAGATGCCAACAGCATCAACTATCTCGCGCACTTTCAAACGTCGATCAGCCATTACCATATTATGGATTTTGTCAACGATTTCCTTAGTAGTGACCGTTTGTAAGGGCCCGGGGCGTTCACCATCGTCAGTGCTCATACGGCCAGTTTTAAATGAATTAAACCACTTGGAAACCATTCCATGCGATGGAGCAGATTCACCGTAATATTTCCGTAATTTCTCCTCAGTTTCTTTCACTGTTTTTCCACGTAAAAAATAATGTTTAATTAAAACACGAAATTCACGTTTTTCCATATTTACAAAATAGCACAAACTTGATTGATTTCTATGACTGTCAAATGTATACTATTTCACAGATTGACATGAAATTTGGAGGTTAAGCCTCTAAAAGACTGACGTATATGCTAATGTTTTCGATTTACCGATATCAGCGCCATCTAGCGGAAAGTCACGCTTCCGTCAAACAGCCCTCGTACATTTCATTGTTGTTCAAATAACTTTCTCCGCGCTGGACTATCATCCCATGGTACGCACTAAGGCATAGAGATCTCCCAGCAAATTGATTTTTCCTTCAGCGTCGTCTAGTTCTCGTTGTAGTGCTTCATAGAATTCATCCTCGGTTTCAGCTCTCTCGTCCTCGTTAGGACCATGAGCAATTACTAAGGATAAAAGTTCGCTGCCAATATTTAAATGTACTGCCATAATTCTTTTGTCTCTTAAAGTCCAATCCTGCACAGTGTCTACGCAGTCTTTTATTCTTCTATTCTTCTTTTTCTTTTATTCTTCTCTTGTATAAGACAGGCAACATCTGTTTTGGCTACTCCTGAATGTACTAATAAACTGCATATCAAAAACAATGAACATATGATGTAACAAAACCATTTCAACTCTAATATAAGAGTAACAGAAACAGAATTTATTTAGCTCTACATATACATTACTTATTCAAATTTTTATTTTTTTTTTGCTAAACAAATTGTTGAAATCTTTCGGGAACCGGGTAGCTCCCGGCGGATTTCTTCCGGCAGGTACGTCTCCCGGCGGCGTTTTCCCGGCATAGACTTTTCCCGGCACAGATATCTTACAGCACGGAAGTATCCCGGCACGGATCTCTCCCAGCAAGTATATCTCCTGGCGTCGATTTCTCCTGGCACGGATATTTCCCGGCATACACGTAAAATTGGGGTTTTCACTAATCTTAGTCCACAATATCATATAGTAACATAATATTGAGCTGGTTATAACCAGTTATCAGCGAGAGAGTTTGCTAGATGTTAAGTTAAAGGTTAGGTTAGAGGTTAGGTTAGAGGTTGGGTTAGAGGTTAGGTTAGAGGTTCGGTTAGAGGTTAGGTTAGAAGTTGGGTTAGAGGTTAGGTTAGAGGTTAAGCTAGATGCTAGGTTAAAGATTAGGTTAGACGTTGGGTTAGAGGTTATAACCAGCTCAATATTATGTTACTACATGATATGATATTGTGGACTAAGCATAGTAGAAATCCCAATTTTACGTGTATGCCGGGAAATATCCGTATCGGGAGAAATCCATGCCGGGAAAAGGCCGCCGGGAAACGTCCGTGCCGAGAGAGATCTGCCGGAAGATGCCCACAACCCAATTTTTCAGTACGCTATAATTAACTTTGTTCCTCTAGGTTTAAATTAAATTCTAGATTCTAGGTACACCACTAACCATGTTTTACTAGAACTATACTTACCAATACAAGCTCGTGGCCCTTCACCAAAAGGCAACCAAACGAAGGGATGACGATCTGCTTTATTCTCGGCACTAAACCTTTCTGGATCGAATTTCTCTGGATCAGGATAGTATTCCGGATCATGTTGAATATCATATATAGGTATAAATGTACGTATTCCTTTATCTACAATTATTCCCGAATCTGGTACTTTGTACATTCTAGTGCACTTTCTAAATATAAGTGGTATTGGTGGATATTTTCTAAGAGTTTCTAAAACAAATTGCAAGCATTTATGAATAGTACTTACATTTTTCTAGCAATACTAACCTTGGATACACTTGTCCATGTAAGTCATTTCCATAATGCCGTCATAAGTAATCTCACCATTATGTTTTCCCAAAACTGTATTTATCTCATTCCTTAGCTTTTCTTGAATTTCTCGATTTGCTACTAATTCGTACAAACAAAATGTAAGAGCAGTTGATGACGTTTCAAAGCCAGCAAAAAAGAACACAAATGCTTGTGCTGATAATTGGTTTATAGTAAGAGATTTCCCAACTTCTGTCGATTCGTCTAATTGAATTAAGGATTCAACATGTTCCTCGTCTTTGACTTTTACATTATTTTTCAGTTGGATTAATAGGTGCATGAAATCTTTACGCGAGATATTATTATTCTCCCTGTAGTTCACAGTTTCTTTGATTATTTTCAAAAAGAACTCAGATGATTCTCTGTTAAGGAATGTCAAATTAAAAACTCTTAGTAGTGTTGGACACGTGGTAGCCAACGTTCGTGCAATTAATTGCTTAACCGACGTTTCAAATATTGTTTTTCCGTATTTCCTAAACTCGGAATCTGGATTCTTTAAGCTGTTACAATCCAAACCAAAAGCACAAGTCCCGATCACATCGGTTGTATATCTAGCAACAACATCTTTAATATCCAAGGCTTTTCCTGCATTAATAGTATTATCAACTACCTCGATTAGGCCTTTTGAACAGTCTACTAAAGTATAGAACATCATTTTCATTTTACCACTAGTAAAAGTTGGAGTTAATTTCGCTCTTAGATTTTTCCATTTTAATCCTTCTAATGCGAACAGATGTCCAGTTAGGGGTTCTCTTTCTTCATCTACGAAAACTCCATGATCAGTAAAATGTTGAAAGTCTTTTGTCATCACTGTTTTTATTAATTCTGGATCGATAATAACAAAAACAGGATTATATAGAAGATAGAATCCAAAACATTTCAAGCCTTCACTTTTAAATTTTTTATATGCCTCTTTGAATAGTTCACCAAATGTAGATCTTCTGAATAATAAATCTTTTGCGTTACCAAATGGTATTGTAGGAGGTAGACATTCGACACCTTTGTTTGCCCAATACGTAAATCTTCTTTTTAAGAACACGTATATGATTAAAATCAAAGTGATAGAAATTGCTAAAATATCTTTCAATAGATCTCCCGTCAGCACAGACATTTTTATGTATTTTAACGATTTACTTATTCACTCAAGATGTTCACACGTTTAGTTAATAATACTTAATCACTGATAAAGTTTATTTATATTTCACCGCTCAGATCATCATCTGCACTTCTCAGTAGCTTTGTTAGAAACGCTGGTAAAACTGTTTTTTTTATTAAATTAAACTACATTGTGCAACTATCACGAGAAGCTTTTATAAATTATAGTAGGTACTTAAGTATCAGCTGATGACTCCTCCTTTCACTGAATACCAGTAAAACAAAAAAACCTGCTACGAGCAAGCATATAATTCAATTTCAGCAACATAATTGGTCTACTGTAATCGTCAAGGTGATTGTTGGGTACACGCAATGTTATTCAATATTATCAAAAATTTCAAATATCAGACGTTCGTTTGATAGATTTCTGTTTAAATATATTCCGTTTCAATGCTTTAAAACCTGATTTCAAAATCTAGATTCTGTGGGAAATTAAATAGAAAATAAGTGAATAATTGTAAGTTTAAAAACAAGAAGCGCAGTTGAAGAATACAACGATTTGATGCAAACTTTTTTATTATTCATATGCGAATGCATTTAAAACCGCGACCACAAAAATATTAATGCTTTCTTAAAAATATTTACAACAGCCCACGTGCGTATGCGTAATTAAATAGTTTAATAGATCTATAAATTAGCATTCTGAGAAATACACATTATATCAAACTATAACTTATATACAGGGTGTCGTTAAAATGTCTCTATAGCGCTCTACCACGTATTCCTCAGACCAAAATACGACGATTTAATCAAACTTACCTCTATCCAAAAGTGCTTCGTTAAGGCGCTACCGGACGTCGAAGATCTTAAAATTTTATTTTTTTAAATAACAGCCCTTTTAGCGATTGGAATTAAATTTGGGATGTAAATGTGTACTGGTTTGGTCAATACTTTTGAAGCTTTTTCCACTGATGAGTATTCTTATTTTGGATATTTTTTGTCTCTAGTTCGATTTTGATAATTGCAGTAGTTTCGGAAGAAAAAACAATTTTGATTTGCCTTCCGACATGCAATGTAATGTTTAGTGACATTCAAAACACTTATTAGTTGCATTAATGTATTCGACGGCCATGATAAATCAAGAAAATAAATTAACATTCAATACAAAATTAAGGCATAAGTGTTAAGCAGTATTGTTAACCAACAACCTAGTATTGACAATTTAACAATATCATAAAACTGAAAGTTGAGTTTCGGATCGCAAAGCGTACACGCGTATTTCTAGTGCCGGTCAATAAATAACTCGCAAAGCGAGCCTTATTACGGTAGTGACTCGATTCATTTGTAAAATCTTTGCGTAACACGGGAAGACGAATAGAGTACTGACGAAGTGGTAAAACAGAGTGATAAACGAGGGCAGTGGAACATAGTGTATATAAGTGAAATAAATAAAGAGAAAATTGACGACCTTCAGCGTCAACAAGATATAATAGTGCCGAGTATACGGGTTAGCGATTATCAAAAACAACAAAATCACAGGACCTTATCACGCGCTCAGAATGAATATACGAGGTACAGTCAAGAAGTGGTTAATAAGAACAAATGAATATGGATAGTGAGGATTACACCTCGGAAGATTCAAAAAGAAAAAGGAGTAAAGACAGAGATGAACAAGACGAAATATTTAAGAAGAGTAAAAAGCTGACAAGAACACCACAAAAAGGGAAGAGCTAGGGAAAGGATAAGATAGATACTTAACGGAAATGATCAGAGAGTTAATAGAAGATGTGAGGGAACTAACACAGGATCAGAAAGTATACCAGCAAGAAATGAAAGAAATAAAGATAGAAAATGAAGCACTGAAAAAGGAAAATGCGAAAATAGAGGAAAATATGAAAAATATGGAAGCGAGAATGAACAGATTAGAAAAAGAATACACAAAGAATAATCTTGTAATATCGGGACTAAGGATCGAAACGGAAGACAAAGGAGATCCGAAGATAGAAATGGAAAATTTTATAGAGAAGAATATGGGCATAAAAATTGAAATTAAGGATGCGATAAAAACGGGAGAGAAACTATACAAAATCAAACTGGACAACACAAGAGATAAAGAGGAGGCGATAAAAAATAAAAATAACCTGAGAAATTTTAAAGAAAGGATATATAATATATCTGCAAAGAACTAACAAAAGAGAAACGCGAAATCCGAAATAAATTGAAGCAGATGGCACAGAATGAGAGGAAGAGAAGAGGGACAAAAAAAAAACTACAAAAGAGTATAAAAGAGACACATCGACCTCCAAGTTAGAAAACTAAGAAAAACCAAAAAAATGGGAAAAATGATGACGACTTTAGCAAAGAAAAAGGTAATATTAGAAAAGGATATGATGACAGACACAAGTAGGAAAATAATTAATAAGAAAAATGAAATACAATTAAGGATAAAAAATAAAGAAAAACGAGAAATTATGAGAATAGGCACGTGGAATGTAAAAAGTATAAAAGGAAAAGAAGAAGAAATTGTGAAGGAAACGATGAAACACAAAGTGTAATTACTAGGAATTACAGAAACAAAAAAGAAGGAAAAAAGTATCAGGAGAATACACAAGGGATATTGGCTATTCTGGTCTGGAGTAGAAGAAAAAGAAGGAGAAAAAGAAGAAATATGAATGATTCTACCACCAGATCAGTTGAAAAACGGAATTAAAGAATATGTAAATGAGAGAATCCTAAAGATAGAAATGAAACTATTGAATGAAGAGATATTGACAATAATAATAGCCTATGGAGTAGACGAAGATGCAAGTAAAGAGAACAAAAATAATTTTTATAAAGAATTACAGAGAGTAATTGATGAAGAAGAAGATAATCTGATCACAATGGGAGATTTAATCGGCAGGGTAGGGAAATAAAATAAAGGAATAGAAGAATGCTTGGGAAAAGAAGGAGAAGAAACAAAAACCACCAACGGGGAAAGAATAATAGAAATGTGTATGGAAAATGGTAAAAGACGTAAAAGTTTCAAGAAAAGCGGAAATAGGAAGTGACCACTATTTGGTAAAATTGGACCTGATAAAGCAAAAAAGAGAAAACAGAAAGAAGAAGACAAAAAATAAAGTTGAAAATAAAAAGTTATAAACTAAAAAAACACAAAATATCAAGAGAAACATCAAGAGAAACATCAAGAGATATTAAACAAAAAACTTGAGGAACCAGACGGAAATAAAAGAGAAGAGAGATGGAATAAATTTATAAACGGCCTATTAGATTCAGCACGGGAGTGCTGTGGAGATACAAAAATAACAAACAAACATATAAAAAAAAACAAATTGGTGGATCACAGAAATTAAAAGAATTGAAGAAGAAAAAAAAGATAGTTGGAAAAGATATATAGAAACAAAAAGCCCAGAAGATTATGAAGAGTACAAGGAAAGCGGCGAAAAGTCAAGAGAAAAATTACAAAAGCAAAAGACAAGTCGTGGATAGAATTTGGGGAAAAATGACCAAAAACTACAGAGATAACCAAACAGTATTCCATAGTACTCTTAAACAACTAAGACAAAAGAACGAATATAATATGATTAACATAAAAGATAAAGAAGGACACCTAATTACTAAAGAAGAGAAAATAATGGACAGATAGCGACATTTCCAAGAATTGACTCTTACAGACATAAGTGAAATAGAATGAAATAATAAAGAAAAGGTGATAAAGAATATAGAACCCATACAATAAGAAGAAATAATAGAGACAATAAGAAAGATGAAATTGGGAAAGGCACCAGGAATAGACAACATAACAACCGAAATGATAAAATATATGGGAGAAAAGGAATAAAACAACTAAACAAACTAATGAACGAGATTATACAAGAAATAAAAATCCCGAAAGAGTGAAATTCAGGAATAGCATTGCCGATTTACAAAAAGGGAGACAAGAGAGATTGTAATAACTATAGAGGAATTACACTAACAAGCATTCCTGGAAAAATAGTAGCAAGCATAATGTAAAGAAGAATCAGAAAAATAATTAAAGATAGAATAGAAGACACTCAATGTGGGTTTATGAAAGGAAGAAGCAGCGCCCAGGATCTAATATTTGCGATAAGACAAGCAAGCTAAAAACTCATAAATAAAAATAAAGAAATACATGTTTGTTTTGTAGACTTCGAAAAGGCTTTTGACGGTGTAAGAAGGGAAGATATATGAAAAGCTTTAGAAAAAAGAAATATAGACACAAGAACAATCGAAATAATAAAAAAGACTTATAGAAAGAACACAAAGCTAGTAAGAAGCAATAACGAAAAATCTAAAGAATTTGAAACAAAGATAGGAGTAAAACAGGGTTGCATACTAAGTCCATTACAGTTTTCAATAGTACTAAACGAAGTCATAAAGGAAGCTAAAAAGACAATAGAACCCACTAAAAATTGGGTACTGGCAAATGCAGCAGATATATTTGAGTGAAATGATGTTTGCGGTTGATATGGTAGTTCTAGCTGAAACAGCAGAAGTTCTACAAAAAAATCTATAAATATTAGACATGGAAATCACAAAGATAAATATGAAGGTAAACATCGAAAAGACCAAAACAATGATAACTGCGGGAGAGAAGAAAAGACATGACATCAAGATTCAAGGAAAAACATTAGAACAAGTGGAAAATTGTAAATATTTAGGAACAATAATACAAAGTGATGAAAGAATAGATCAAAAAATAAACGAAAGAATGAAAAAAGCAGAAAAAATGTTCTATGTGATGAGAACAACGATTTTAGGAAAAAGGAAATCCCAAAAAAGATCAAGACAGAAATAGTGGAAAAAGTGATAAGACCAACAATAGCGTACAGTAGTGAGACATGGACAATAGCAGAAAAAAAATAAATCACGTGTGAATGTGTTGGATATAAGATTTCTAAAGAGAAAAGAAAATAAGACCAAGAGAGAAAAATAAGAAATGAGACACATTGGTGGAGTTTAGAGATCAAGCCAGTAAGGGAAAGAATAAAGGTTAAAGTTAAGGTGGTTCGACCATATATGTTGTAACGATAGACTAGCTAAAAAAGTGCATGAGACGTGAGTGACAGGAAAAAATAAGAGAGGAAGACCAAGAAGAAAATGAAATGACGATATAAAAGAAGCAACGGAAAGAAGAGGGATAGAGTGGGAAGGAATTAAATACAAGACCCAGGATAGGAAACGATGAAAAGCGTTGCAGAAAAGTGGAAACTTGACTCCACTTTGGTCTTACACCGAAAGGTAGAAAGGCTTAGGATTAAGTAAGTATAAAACTGAAACCCTGCTTTATGTAGTACTTAAATCTATCAGAGAAAGAAAATTTTTGGAAAAATGTGTCCTCTCTATAACGATTAAACACGCCAGTTTTTAATACTTACAAATTCTCTTTACAAAAAAATAAATTTGTTTTGCTGTCGTGCAGCAAATGATTTAATTTGCTGCATTAAATTTACGTATCATATTAACATGGGTTTTATTTTATTAATTATTTGAACGCCACTAAATTCTACATCGCATGCTGGAAGGTAAATCAAAATTGTTTTCTTCTGCCTAAACTATTGCAGTTATCAAAGTCGAACAAGAGACAAAAAATGCCAGAAATAAGCCCATCTGTGGAAAAGGCTCCAGAGGTATTGACCAAATCGTTAAATACATCTGAGCCTCTTTGCATGTGAATGATCGACTTTTGATCACTTACAAAACACCCACAAGCAAAAACTGATGTCAAAAAATCCCCTTTTCCAGTTACACATTTGCATCCCAAATCTAATTCCAATCGCTAAAAGCACTCTTTTGTTATTTAAAAAAATAGAAATATTTTTAAGATCTTTGACGTCCGGTAGCGCCTTAACGGAACACTTTTGGATAGAGGTAAATTTAGTTAAATCGTCCTGTTTTGGTCTGAGGAATATGTGGTAGTATATTGTACAGACCTTTTAGGGACACCCTGTATTATACGCTAGTGAAGTGGACTATGAATCACACCGTTGCGTTGATGCGATAACGCATCATTATCTACTGAACATTTAGATTACAGGAAAAATTTTCTTTTTTAAATTAATTTTTATTGAAATGTGTGTATTTATATCTACATTGCAAAATATTTAGGTTTTTCAATATTATACTGTAGCTATAAGAAATTGTAGGAAGACATCTCTTAAATAGCGAAGTTGGTTAAATTCATATGCAAATTTTAACAAAAGAATAACTATTTTTTGTAATGAGAAAAATATATTTATGCACTTATAACAGGCAGTTTAATGTACCTGATATCGTTTTATTTTAGTGTATAAAAAAATTATTACTTTAATCTTGCATTTTCGCATCAATGGCCGTTAATGGGTACCAGAAATTCGTACCTATGACATTACGCAGCAAGAGAGTTATTGATAAAACGTCTAATTATGAAAGTTGTGTTTTTATAGATAATACGTATTATTTATTCATCAAGTTTATGGTCATTAAAATCAAATCGCTTTCGGAGTCTTCGTCGTTCAAATGAATCATTAAAGGCTGTACGTCTTTTCTAAACAACGTCGGTTGTGTGTTGGCACTAGGCCACTCTGTGGCCGTAGCCCAATAAAGAGAAGACATTTTTCTTATGTCAGGAGGCCTTTCTTGGTCAGGTTGAGTTGGTCAAGAACATCCTGACAAGAGGGGCAATCCAGCAGGTGTTCACTCGTTATGTCCTCTCCATGGTAGGGGCGACAGCTCGGAGTCTCGACCACTCCTATTCTGTAGAGGTGCTTTTGAAGATAGTCGTGGCCGGTTGTCATCCTGAAGGTGGTGAATCCAACATCATGAGGGAGGTTCTGGGGTATTCGGTCATGGGGAGATGCTAAACCTTCATAATTTTTACCTCGTACGGCAGGATGTTGCTTCTCTTGCATCTGGTGCTTCTTAATGGTTTTCATAAGGCCACCAGCAGCTGTGTGGGTGAGGGGCGGTACAGGTTGTGGGAGCAGGAAACCTTTCTTGGCCAGGTTGTTTCTTTGTTTCCAGAGATACAACAATGGCGGGGAATCCATTGGAACACAATCTCGTGACCGGTGTGGAGAAACTGGCTAGTCTTGAGGCGGCAGCTGTGGGCGGTTTTGGATAGACTCTTACCCAGAGTGGTAACGACGATTATAGAAATCTGCAAGTTCACTAGCAGGACAGTCTTACCAGTCATGAAAGGGAGTACTTATGGCTGCTACTTCCCCATCAAAATTGGATCAACCTCGCCCCACTGGTAAGGAGCTCTGATAGTGACGGCATAATACACCAGATCCTGACTTCCCTGTGCTACACTCTGCTGACCTGTCGGTATAAACGTGGGTCCACGTGTTCTGTGGGCATCTCAGGGTTAGGGTCTCCGGGGCTTCTGCTAGAAAAATATAATATAATATGTAATAAAATATAAAACAAAGCTTGAAAAAACGCAAAGAAAGATGTGCTGTGCTATAGCATTGGCTTATGTCACAGCACCAACCCTTGCAGTACAGGTCATAGCAAATGTTTTACCAATCGACCTAATGATAATACAAAGAAGTAAAATAATCCGTGAGGATAAACAGAATAAGAAGGAAATTCTCCAAGACGTTTTAAACATTTGGCAATCAAGATGGAAAACAGAGAACGACAAGGCCCTGTGGACCAGGAGATTAATAAAAAATATTATCTCCTGGATACAAAGAAAACATGGGGAACCGGACTACTGGCTAGCCCAATTCCTAACAGGTCACGGGAGTTTTGGCTCTTATCTATTCAAAATCAAAAAGAAAGATGATGATAGATGTATATCATGTAAAACTAGAGACGACCCAGAACATGCTATTTTTCATTGCATGCGCTGGGAGCAATTAAGAGACCAAACTAACGAAAAATTAGAAAGACACACCAACCCTGATAACATCATTGACATAATGCTAGAGAAAGAAGATAATTGGAACATAATACGCGATATGATTAGTAAGATTATAAAGGCAAAAGAGAGAGAGAGGATTAATTAATTAATCAACTGTGTATACACAAATATCACACTTTGGCTTAAGAACTAGAGGCGCACAACACCTTAGCTCTCGGAAAAAACCTCGCTGTGATGAAATGCGCACGCGGAAGGTGACGACGTCATTCGTGGATAGGGGTTTTTAGCGAGTCGCCAACCCCGCACTACCTGGATGCACGGGCTTCCAGGCGTCTGTCGTGCAGATTTTCCCCGACCACGCCAAAAAAAAGAAGCTCCCATTTGGGTGATGTAGCTTTTCTAGCTCCATTTGTCAGGTCCATGTAGGCTTGGGTCAGCTTTAGGTCAATATTGGGGTAGAAACTTTATCCTGTTGTCAAGGTGGAGATTGTAGATTTCATTGAGCGATGCAGCCTTACAAACAAAAGTTTGTTGCGTCACAAGTCTACCTGTATGGATTGTTCAGTCTCTTTAACTTTTCATGTAGTATTAGGCAGGCGTTCTCCCGCCTGTTTTTTAGAGACTTAATGCCAGTCTGCAGTTCCATCGCAGCGATTGGAATAGACTTGGGGCCTCTAGTTATCACTCTAAGGGCATTGTTTTAGGATTTATCAAGTTTTTTAAGGACTGTTTTACTGGCAGTTACCACTACCTCCTTGCCATACTCTATAAAAGACGGACGAAGGTTTTGTAAGCCGTTCTGAGTAGGTCCTCCGATGCCTCCCACTTTGTACTGGTCAGTCTTTTTAATAGCGATGGTCTTTTGTTTCCCTGCTATATACTAATTTGTATCTGAGTAGTCCAACTGAGCTTAGAGTCCAAAGTAGAGTGAGCCATCGGCAGCGGCAAGTTCATGACCATCATACTGCAGACTTAATTGGGCTGCTTAGTGGATAGGGTGAAGAGTTGAAAAGTCGTTTTGTCAGGGTAGAATAACAATTCATTTTCATCACTCCTTAAGCAATGTAAGAGCCTGATATAAGTATGCCTCCAAAGATTTTATATTACTACCTGTTGCCCACATAAATTGGGTCGTCGGTATACAGAAAGGCGTTCAGCCATGGGAGTTTAGTCTCAAATTTCTTGATGAGGTCATTTATAAGTACGTTAAATAACATGGGTCCGTTAACAGAACCCTGCGACAAACCTTGACAAACCTGCTTATACTTTGATTTTAAAGAGCCATATTTCACCCTAAGGTTTTGATGACTCGAGAAGAATTGACCCATCTATATAAATTTCGGCATACTCCCATTTCAAGCAACTTAGAATTGTTGTTGTTCTTCGATGTTTTCTGAATCCAGTTTGGCTTTCGGAGCTAAGACTACTGCATTCCACATAGCCCACAAGTCTTGAAATTACCATACGCTCAACAGTTTTACAAAGAACACTAGTGAGTGTGATGGAACGACAGCTTTCGACTTTGTCTGTTGGCTTATTTTTCTTTTTTGCAATAGGGATGACTTCATAGTTTCTCCAGGTACTAGGAATCCTTTTAATAAAACTTAGAAGTACTTTCTTTTTTAAAACGACATTTTGGTCAAAAATTGCTTACTTTGGCGTAATGCTTGACAAAAGCTTCGGCAATGTCTTTTTCTGAAGTCAAAGTCTTATTCCCGTGTGTAAAAGAACTGTTTTGTTTCTGAGACTTGCCGTTGATTCTGGATATAAATTTATGAGCCTCGACCCCGTCTTTCCTCAAGTCCAGGTTTTGTAGGAAGTTTCGGCATGTCTCTCGTTTTGAGCCGATAATCTTCTGTTTTAACAGTGCTTGTTTGTGTCTTAAGGTAATGCAACCTGCCAAGGAGTATGTGTTTTCTGCTTGGTTTATGGTACGATCTCGCTCAGTTTTTAAATGTTCAAGTTTACTATTCCAGAAAGGCTTAGACTTTTTAACTTGCTTCCGTGGTATAGATTGAACAGCACATTCGAGTAATTTTGAGGTAACTTTCTTACAGGTAACATCAACATTCTTCCCGATTAAGTGAGGGTTTATTTCTTTATCAGTTGAATTACAGTATTCGGCCTACTTGGCTTTTTTCAAATTCCATCTTGGAAACCGGGATTCTATACGATTTGGTAACTGGTTAGTAAATTCAGTTGTGAGTATCCTGTGTCCTACTCCGCTGGTGCTGCCTCAAGCTGCCCCCTCTCAGACTGGAGTGAGCTAAAAGGAGATCAGGGTGCGAAGTATGGCCACTATATGATAAAAAGGTAGGGGCATTATTTACATTTTCTATATGTAGAATCAATCTGCTCCTCTATGAGAACTCCGATTGAGTGTACGGGAGTATCCCCAGCGGGCACTTGGTGCATTGAAATCACCAAGTGCAATGGACTTGTCTGTGCAGACAGCTTCGAGTCAACTTAAGTCAGGTTTATTTGTTGGAGGGTTGTAAATGCACAAAATCTGGTATAAACGGTTGTTTTTCCATACTTTAACCTTTGCTCCCTCCCTGCTCCTTTATAATGAAATCTACCAACTGGGAAAATCCCAAGCGCTATGTACATTTGCCTGCTTCCACAATACCAAAGACATCGCAGTCAGTGTTTGAGGTGAAGTTCTTAATTTCCGTGTACTTGTCATTTGTTAATTCGCCAGCATTCCAAAAAAGACTTTGAGAGCGGCGTTGTTAAGGTCCTGAGAAAGATCGTTTTGCATTTGATTTTTTCACCTGGTTGTGTTGATCGGCATTTTACTTGGTTTCTGTTGAACTGCGAATTCGGCGACCAATGTCAGTCATGTAGCTTTAGACAGAGGGGACCAAGTGTAGACGACTGACTTCATCCCCCATTAAAGGCTCTACTTCTTCCAAAAACACCTTTTTGTACCACTTTATGATAATAGAGTTGGTATGTCGAACACAGTTTTTCCAAATATAAGGACATAGGATTATGGCAAAATATTACAGAATGCGGATGTTTTGGTGTTCAAGAGATCCAGCCAAGTCTGAAACTTTGGATGGCGATTCTTCAACTTCAGCCAGACAGTATGAAGATCACAAGAGAGTTTCTACCCGTTCGATGATCTTTCATAAACATGTAAGTGGAGCACAAATCAAACGATAGTCATCATGACGGACTTTTGGGCAACCATCCTCGACCGCATTAATGCAGTTAGCATTTCTCTGCAAAGTGAAGTACTAGAACTTCAAAGTGCCGTCTATCTTCTATATTCACTGTTAGATTTCTTAAAGTCGCAGAGAGAAAATTCTGATTTCTATGAAAATAAAGCCAGTGAGTTAAACTATTGATAAGGATGAGGGCAAAACGAAAGCGTGCCAGAAAGCGACATTTTGACGACGATGACGCTGAAGACGTAGTACTTCAAGGAGGAGACAGACTCAAGATTAAAACTTATCTACCAACATTGGACAAGCTAAATGTAGAACTTTCTAACCGTTTGAAAGCTTATGAGCAAGTTCAATCACTGTTTGGTTTTCTTTGTGATTTCCTTTCTAAAGATGAAGTACAAATCAAAGAGGAGACCCTAAGATTTGCAAAATGTTACTTTTGTGACAGTGAACTTGAACTTGGTGATAAAACAATTCATTTCAAACACTTCATTTGTCAGTTTGAAGACTTCAATAAGAAAACAGCAGTACCAGCATCCCAGTTCTACAAAATAATTTTTGAGCACAAACTACAATCAATATTTCCAAATGTTATACAGCATTGCAAATTTATCGCACGATGATGATCACCAATGCCACTGGGGAAAGATCTTTTTCCAAAATAAAAATCATAAAAAACCGCCATCGATCGTTAATGGGCCAAGAAAAATTAACTTCACTTGTCATTATGACAAATTTCACACAAATACACAAAAGTTAAAAATACAGAAACGTACTATTACACACGCCCACGGTGCGACGCTTGCGCTGCCATATACACGCAGGCATAAATAAACTCCTCTATGAGGGGGCCTTCCCTTCTACTGCCTACAGGCCTCCAAATCGTTAATTAAATTAATTAAAAGATGGAAAAATCGACATCAATCAATTAAAAGGTAATTTTGTTATACTTACCGAACGTCCTGAGTCGTTGACAATTAAAAATGCGTCTATCTACTAGCTTTTGTTAGGGGATGATGCAACGACTGAGCAACAAATGGACGAAGAACTTTCTAAAGCAGATGAATATAGCTTAGAATTCATTATTATGAAAGAAAATGCTTCTAAACTATTAGAAAGGGATATGCCTGTTTTACCAAGTGCAGATTCTCATTGCAGTGATCCGTCACTGAAGAATGCCCTCAATTACAAGCTGCCAAAAATGAAATTTAGACAATTTAGAGGGGAGATAAAAGATTGGTTTCCCTTTTGGGACCAGTTTCATAAAATACACAATGAAGAGAAAATGGATCCTAGTGATAAACTGCACTATTTGTCAATGTCGATCACTCCTAACTCTGTAGCTAAGGAGGTTGTTGAAGTTTTCCTGCCACTTCCGAGATGTATGACAATATAATTAAAGCTCTGAAGGATAGGTCTGGGCGGGAAGATCTTCTTGCTAAATTTTATGTAAGAGAATTATTCAAAATAATCTTGCAGAACTCGTCCTCTCAAAAGAAAATTGCTTTATCAGTACTGTCTGACAAAGTACAGTCACACTTAAAAAATGTATGTAGTCTAGGTGTTACTTTTAGATAACTGTGGTCCCATACTTATGCCATTGGTCTCCTCTTGTCTTCCCGCCGAGATATTGAGAACTTGGAAGAGAAAAGGAAGGGGTGCCGTGTCTAGTTCAAAGGTTATGCTTGAAAGCCTGCTGAAATTCTTGAAATATGAAGTGGAGGCTGATCAAAAGATAGCTATGTCATTGGACGGTTTTGGGTTGACAGTGTCACACAGTCCTAGAGTTGAACAGAACAAAGGGAAGACCAATAATAATAATAGATTTAAAAATTGTAAAGAAACTACCCAAAGGAAAGTTCCCACTGTGGCGGGATTGCTTACCACTGTTAAAGATGAACACAAGGGAGACTGCATTTTCTATTCCTCTGGCCACAGATCACAAGAGTGTTTCAAGGCTTAAGATATGCCACTAGCAGAGAGGCGCAAAATTGTAGAGGAGAAGAAAGCTTGTTTCTGCTGTTTGCGACTTTTACACTCCGCCAAATTTTGCAGAAATAGACCGAAGTGCATAATTTGCAAAAAAACTCGACTTCCCTATAGTGTGTGAAGGTATAAAGGAGGTGGAAAAGGAAAAACCCGAAGTTTCAAGGCATGCAGGCAAAAACAATCGCTAGTAATTATATCTATGCCTTGTACTGTTATACTACAAACTTTGTTAGTTAAAATTAAGCACGGTAATCATGAGAGGATTATAAGAGCACTGCTAGATTCAGCGTCCCAAAAATCCTACATGCCTAAAAGCACAGCAAAGGAAATGGGGTATTTACTTGATAGATGTGAGCCGATTCAGCACGCATTGTTCGGTGGATACACTACTGAGGCGACACAACCTAATGCTTATACAATCACTCTTTCCTCGTTAGAAGGTGATTATACATACTCATTTGAAGCTATAGATCATCACATAATTTATGGGAATATTGCCCCAATTCTAAGTGGACCATGGTTAAAGGAATTGAAGCTTTACAACATTTATTTAAGTGACGTCAATACAGATGGTGCAATAGAAGTCTTGCTCGACACAGATGTGGTTGAAAGTATATTAACTGGTAGAAAAAAGGAAGTCCGTAATGGGATGATAGCCTTCCAAACCAAGCTTGGTTGGACACTTATGGGAAAGGTCTCAAAAGATACGAACAATTGTAAAGGTTTTTCCATGTTAGTCACCAGTATGCTTACTAAGGATGCCAAAATTACTGATTTATGGTCGCTAATAGGAACTTTTTAAGTTTAAAAAAGAAAATACCTGAAATACTAACTCGTTTCCGTATGAACAAATTGGGTATTGTAGCGCATATTCGGCGAGCATTTCTGCAATTGAGTATTGTTCCAGAGGATAGAGACTATTTAAGATTCTTTTGGGAAACCACTGATGGACGAGCGATAATATACAGACACTGCAGGGTTGTATTTGGAGTATCTCCAAGCCCTTTTCAACTGGCTGCAAGTATTGAGTACCGTTTAGGTCAAGTTTTAGCAAAATGTAAGAGTGGTGTGCGAGATTTATCAGTGGATCTAGTTGAACGGTTAAAAGGGAGTTTCTATGTTGATAATTGCTTTACTAGTCTTGATACACAAGAGGACTGTTTGGAGTTTAACACGAATAATGAAGTTTCACCTGGTAATGTATTAGGATTGCTATGGAACCGTAAGACTGACACTCTTGAAATAAATATTGGTAACCTTTCTTCAATAAGAATAATTTTGAGCGCGACACACCGCATTCTTGACCCATGTGGAATGGTATGTGATGTTTCGCCGGCACCTAAACTTTTATTGCAGCGAACTTGGGAACAAGGCACAATTTGGGACCAGGAAGTTGACCCTGAAATAAGTGCGAGATTCATGACGTGGATGGAAGAAATTCGGTTACTCTCAAGTGAAAATATCAAGATGGTTACCTGGTTGTACTGAAATCAAAGTTCATTGGACTTTGCACATATTTTCAGATGCCTGCTTGACATCATATGGCTCAGCTGTGCTTTCAAGAGTTGCGTCTAGAGAAGGAGTCAGACTACAGCTTGTCTTTGAGAAAGCGAGAGTGGCTCCAATAAAGAAGCCTTCTAAAAGCTTTACTATTCCCAGACTGGAACTGCTGGCAGCGTCTATTTCAGGCAGACTGTATAAATCTATTGCACAATATTATGAACTAGATGATATCAAAACTACATTTTGGACAGATTATACCACAGTCCTAGCATGGATTGGAAGATGTGATCCTTGGGATGCTTATGTTTATAACAGGGTTAAAGAAATTAGACAGTTAACGTGTGGACAAGAATGGCGCCACGTACCTGGTACAATGAATCCCGCGGACCTAGTTTTGCGAGGGTCTTATCCTAAGAAATTTTTAAGCACTCGATGGTGGGAGGGGCCTAGTTGGCTTAGGCAACCTGAGGAAACTTGGCCTCAACCTAAACTTACCTATAATGGAGGAGAGATTAACAGTGAAAGGAGAAAAAAATGTTGTCTCAGCATTGTTACACAGTAATAATTTGATACTAGATTGGTTTTGTCAGTATAAGAAAATAGTAAGATTGATAGAATGGATGTTAAGGTTTTTTAACAACGGTAAGACCAGACAGCATATTAAAGGAGAACTGACTGCGCAGGAGTACAATGCAGCAGAAATGAGAGTACTTCTACTGGTTCAGCAGCAAGCATTTGATGGTGTATTTGACAAAAGATTGAAAACTCTTTTGCCTTTCACTGATGGAAATGACCTTATAAGAATCAAAACTAAAGTATCCAATAGGGCTGATGTTAATGATTTCTGTTATCCGATCGTCCTCCCTAATCATGAGCATCCAGTTGTTTTTCGTTTGATTTTAGATTGGCATCGAGATAATTCATATGCTGGAATGCAAATGATGACTTCTATAATGCGTCAGCGTTATTGGATTATAAGAGGGCGAAAAACCGCAAGATTAGTATTAAGTAAATGCATTAGATGCAAGAGACATAATGTAAAAAGATCTGAATCTGTTCCTGCACCCCTACCGGAAGCGCGAGTCCGTGATGCAAAGGTCTTTGAAGTCACAGGGGTGGATTTAACTGACCCATTGTTTCTTAAAACAAAAAAGGAAGATAAAAGAAAAGCCTATATATATCTTTTTACGTGTGCTATTTATCGAGCTGTACGCATAGAGTTAATATTGTCCCTGATAGTCTCCTACAGGGATTAAGACGATTTGTGAGCAGGCGCGGCCGTTCGGCAATAATCTACAGTGACCAAGGAAGTAACTTCACTGGGTTCGGGGATGCTTGTGAGGAATTCGACTGGAGTACCATTCAACAATACAGCTCGGCTAGAAGAATAGAATGGCGCTTTAATCCTCCTGCTTCACCCTGATGAGATGGCTGGTTTGAAAGACTCATCGGGGTTCTAGAAACCATCTTGCGTCGTGTTTTGGGCAGATCGATGGTCACATATGAAGAAATGGCCACTATATTATGTGACTGCGAGTCAGTGGTCAATAATCGTCCAATAACTTACTTCTCTCAAGATTCGTCGGGCCTCGCTCCTCTTACACCGAGTTTGTTCCTTCAGGAAGTGGAGGAGATAGGAGTACCTGATATAGACTTAATAGTCTACTCATCTTAATCGAAGACTCCGATATCGTCAGCACTTAAAGAGTACACTACGCGAACGACCCAGGACAGAATATTTGGGACAATTAAAATTGTTTTCCGTAATCCAAAGGAACTTAGTGTTGGAGAAATTGTCTTGATCGGAAACGACGACTCGAAACGTACTGACTGCCCTTTGCAAGAATTACAGATACCATCAAAGGAAAAGACGGTCATGTAAAAGTTGTGAAGTTAAAAACTGCGGCGGGCGAACTAATCCGGCCCATCCAAAAAGTATGCCCATTGGAACTTGAACTAAAGTCTGATGGAGTTAGTAAAGCTGCTGTTGAACGTCTCCGAGAATCTGTTGAAGAAGATGTTACCCTGGACTCCTGTCCAGGAACCTCTGACCCAGATGAAGGTGAAGAAAAACTCGTAAAATTGTATTATTTTTAATAATAAATAAGTGGCAGTAGACCCAGTATCTCAGTGGTTCAAGCACCCAGCGTAGTAATCAGATTAGCGATTATTGTCTCTCGTTCGAACCCTGGTGAGGTCGAAGATTTACGAAAAAAAGTAAATTGAAAATGCAAAATAATAAACCAAACCGCTCTTATCACGGCGAACGTCTGAGTACAGAAGCAGGGTTAGCTTCCGAAACGACGCGACAAAATATTGCAACAGTGTGTGGCAATAACCTAATTGACACCTCAAATGAAAATCCACACTCATCAACTTTCAGACAAGGTCTTTTGACTGCCCAAAAAGAGAAAGTGTGTTTTTTATTTATAGTTTTAAACCTTTTTTTCTATTAAACAGTGGGTGTGGAAAATTTATAACTAAAATTTGTATAAGTTTGTGATAGATATATCTACCCAAAGAGTCCAGAATCTTTTAAAGATGGGTACCGTTATTGCAGATTTAGTATTGTAAATTATCTTAAAGAGCATTTTGTCAGCAGAGATAATTAAAGAACTTAACTAGTTAAGTGATTCATGTATACTACTTAACTACTTGCCAGGTAAATCGTCAAGCTTAAAGAAATTTAACAAGGTACAGTTTCGTAAAAAATGTTATTTCGAGTTACAAGTAATTGCAACATTCCATTACACTTACTCGAAAACAGTAATTAATTACAATTATTCATTACTAAAGAAAATAATTCAATTGTAGTAATGTTTTACTTACATAATATATTGCTTCGAATGAGGTTTTTATAATTTCATCCACTGCATATTGTTTTATTGTCCTGGTCATTAAGTTATTTAATTTTATATTATAGGGAATTTTTAAGTTTTATTATTTTCTTGAAGTGTCGACAATATGTGTTATCTCAATAATGTTTTTTTTTAAATAAATAATCATGATTGGACATTAAACTCGTAAACATAGTTGTTTTTAGTACTATGTGAAACATCTTAAGGACGTTTTTTGTAAAAGGTTATCGTGCTTGTAGATATTTAGCAGTCGATAGAAAAACGCAAGTGAATCAACACTACCCACAAACAAACGTTAACGCAATGTTAAGAGACATGAAGTTTTTACTTTTTCTGTTTGGGTTAACCGTATGTCAGGTATTTTAAAATGTAAGTGTACTACAATTATAAATGATTAACATACCACTACTTTACAATCAACAGGTCTTAGCGGATCCTAGGGACGATGTAGTAGAACAACAATGCATACGTAGTTTAAATTTAAATGAAAGAACTTTGAAACTTACTTCCAGACAATCAGATACACCCGAGGATAATGAAGAATATGGTAAATTTTATGTTTGCATATGGAAAGGAAGGGGTATTATGAACGATGAAGGTGCTATTGTGAAAGAAAGTGTTGAACAATTCTTGAGAAAATTTTTCTATACTCCCCTAGTAGAAGAGGAATACAACAAGGCACTTTTAAGTAAAGTAAACGAACTGTGTGTCCCCATAAAAGAGTCAAATGAAGGACACACGGCAATAAAATTCAAAAATTGCATGGTCCAGATCATTAATGAACATGCTGGTTTATAATGTTACTTACTGGTTGAGGCGCATAAATTGTTAATAAAGCTTTTGCCAATAAACTATAAATAAATATTTGCTTTTTTGTATATTTATTCTCTTTGTTGCACTTTTCTAAAGTTATGCCTTTACTGATTATTACAAATGCTGAATGTTAGAAATCATTTTAGAAATGGGCGAAAAATCAACGGTAAGATGTTCATAGGTGTATTCTGCACAATAAGATGCATTTGAGGAGTTTAAGATTTAAAAATTGTTGTTAAGGGCCTTACACGGTGTCTTCAAAAAAAACCTTCGAAAAAAATATCAAGAACACTATTAGAAACGAATTAAACGAAGTTCTGAATAGTTATGGGGCAAGCGGAAAAAGTTATAGTAAAAACCACATATGCAGAATGCTCAAGATAACATTTATTGAGCACAAAAACACATGCAACATCAAAGAAAACAGTGAATATATTATTGAAATTTGATGTACAATAATAAATTACTGTCATTACAGTTACGGGTTCGATCATCAATACCTCCATTTGTACCAGCGTCTTTCAGTCCTTTCTGTTTTGATTTTTCTTCTTTCTCTTTTATTGCAATTGTTCTATACTACGGAACACGAACTCTTTCAGTTTTGGGGAACATTGGTTGTATTATTTCAGGGGCTGTTTCATGACGGAAAATGCGGATACATTTTTGCTTTATTTTTCCCATTCCTTCGACGTGTCTTCTTTTTTTCAACTTCGATACAAGAGTAAAGGTAGGGTTGGTCAACGTTACTATTATCTTCCTAGTAAGTAAAAAAGTCACACCACTTTCTATCCGCACAATAGAGTTGTACTACAACTTGTCTGAAGTGCTTGTGATTTTTGTTGACAAGTGTGCCAGAATAATCCAGAAGAAGGAACTTGTCCGATTTTCGATATGGAATCTCTTTGGACACTTTATCTTCAGAAGACCATCTTTCCTATGACCCCGTCAGGAGAGGCACAGAATATCCCATTTTTAAGGGAAACGAACAATCCAAATTTCTTAACCTCCACATTTCGAACAAGTCTGTAGGCGCCTGGCTATGGGCTCCAGCTTCACCCCTCGAATTATGTTTTTGTTATTACTGATATCGGATGGATATAATGCTTTCTTCATTGTGCAATCTGGAGGAGTAGTCTTTGAAATTGTTACGAGCCGCAGTAGCTGAGATTCTGTTCATTCTTTCCCATTTGTAGTTTAGATTGAAATGCTGGCCTATTGTGTTTGATTCGATTTGCTGTTGTTGATCTTCCGTCACCTGCAGCGTTTTTTCAAATTCTGCGCTATTTCAGCGTCCAACATACAACCTTCAAATTCCTCTGGGCCATAATCATATTCCTCATTCTTACTTTTTATAACGGAGTTTTAAATTATCTTTTTCTTTCTGTTTTGTCGTTTGGACCATGTGATAAATTTGTTTGCAGAATTGAATCTTTTGAGAGGCCAGAATGCCCCATTATTGAAAGCCAACGCTGCAGCATCTACCTGTTTCGAATAGGACCCCCTTTTTGCGTAGGTGATACGTTTTCTCGAGATGTATTTACACACTATTAATATACATTTCATCGTAATTTAAGAGTTGATTGGGAAAGAAACGACGGGATCTGGCTAGACGAGAAAAGATTGAAAATATTTCCTTTATAATTGCCGAACACTTTATCCAATTGTACTTGTTCTCTCCCCCTCTCATGAGTTGCTAAGATGCTTCTTCCACTTCCCATATTCTTTAAAAATATAGCACACTTTCTTAACCCTCCGATAAAGAATTTTCACTAGCTTTTCTGGAAGGCTGTACATCATTTTGATGGACAGAATTGTAGTTGATGGCTGCTTGTGCTTCCCGACCAAATCTACGAAAAAAAGATTCGTTGATTGTTAAAACTGCGTCGTTATACAATTTTGTGTCCTCTCTTCTCTAACTTTCTAGTACTTACGTAAATCCTGTTAGGTAATCTGGTACCTGCAGAAACATTTAAGGCGTAACCCTCTTGCATTTCTGTGATCCTGGTGAGGAATGGACAAAATTCGAGACGAGCTACGAGAGAAAAGTCTACGAAAAGTCGTCTATAAAATTTACGAATTCCTCATCAGGATTACAGGAGCTAGAAGAGGATGCTGAGGAGCAGCGAATTTTAAATGTTACTTGGTGCTATCGAAAACTAGAGAAATTCTTTGATTGGTAACACTGCGTTGTCATGCAACTTTGTTTCCTCTTTTCTCTAACTTTCAAGTACTTA